>JADRCD010172431.1:0-21649 GCA_019843815.1 Montemys delectorum
GTTGAAGGAGCTGTGGGGTCGAAAGGGAGAAGCTGAAGCCTGGGAATCCCCCCCTCTCGATCTCTCAGATGGCTTTGCCCAGCAGGTGTCGCAAAGAGGCGGGGCTTCGGGGGCGCGGCCGTTCCCTGCTTGATCCAGTTGGGTCGCGCGCCCACGTCCCGCCCCCTGCCAACCAGGCCCCGCCCTCACCCCGCACTAAAACACCTCCTCCTCTGCCTGCCGGCACAGCGTCTCCGCCTCTGCCGGCGGAGACCCCAAGGTATCGGGACTGCGGGACCCACCGCCCGCAGGACATCGAGTCACAATGTTCCCGAGGGAGACCAAGTGGAACATCTCATTCGCTGGCTGCGGCTTCCTCGGGGTCTACCACATTGGCGTGGCCTCCTGCCTCCGTGAGCACGCGCCCTTCCTGGTGGCCAACGCCACTCACATCTACGGAGCCTCAGCTGGGGCGCTCACCGCCACAGCGCTGGTCACTGGGGCCTGCCTGGGTGAGCCGGGCTGCGCGGAAGTTGGGCAGGGTGTGGTGGGGACCACGCCGGCCGGTGGATGCTCTAGCGTCCCACGCCTTGTTCGCGTAGGGAAGCTGATCCAGCAGCTAGTGCAGTAGGAGCGGTAGAGAGGGACATCTCTGTCTGTATTCCGGAACTATGACCGAAAGTCCAGTTCTGAGCCCCGGGCCGGGGCGGGTTCTGTTTTGGTTTTTGTTCTAAGAGTATCTAGGGACTGGGGTGCGGCCTGGCGCGCTCTTGGTTCATGGCATTCTCTCTGGTGCCCATGTAGCACGCCTTAAGGGGCACAAAGGTTGGGGACTGGCAGGTGCTACTAGACTGTTATTGGAAAGAGAAAGCAAATCGTGGGCGGGGCCATGAGCGAGAGAGAGGAGGGGCATTGGTCTCCCCGAACTGGCTGCCAGCGGTCACTGTGTCCTGAGGCTCTGCCTCTACAAAACTGCTGTGGCTCTGGGGCCTAGTACAAGGATTCCTCAAATGGGCATCTGGATACTGTGGCATGGTTCCTAAAGGGACCTCTGAACGCAGCTGGAGTCAGAGCAGGGCTTAATTGTTTCCTCTGACCACGGTGGATTGACAGCTGTAGCCAGCTGACCCACTTCACCGGGTGTCCATACTTACTTGCTTTGAAGGGTTTCAGGAGTACAGAGATGGGAAGGGGGGGCTGGATCTCACACTTCCGGCTACCACGTGGGTTGTTGTTTACAGCACACGACGTTCTTCCTCCTTAGAAGTCCTGGGAACTCGGCTGCCCATCCCCCGTCCCATAGGTCAGCCAAGGTGACAAGGGCATCCTGCTCAGCAGGAGACTGTCTAGTTTTCTGCTGTCTCTTTCCCATCACCTTTGCCCTGAGGAGGGAAGAGGAGAAGGAACACAGTTCTAGTTTTGGTACCTGAAGTTCATCCTGTGATCTTGGGGATCTCATCACCGGCTCTCATGGGGGTTTTCAGAGGAGGTATAGTGGGTAGCTGGTCTCAGGACATACATGAAGACTGCACCTGAGTTGGGAATGAGTTAGGGATGCCACTCTCACAGAACTACTTACTACCAATGCTTTGCATGAGTGATCTTGGGCAGCTAGAACTGTGACAGTTTGCCTGCTGTCAGCTGTAAACCCTTGGTCTCTATGTCCCATGCCTGCCAAGGAGAGCATCTTGGAGGAGGGCATGAGTCCTGTGGCGGGGATGGGACCCTAGTTTCTCCTCTCCCTGGACACTGTACTGTTATTCTGGGTCAGCACCCCGGGCCTCCTAAGTGTTGGAGTGCTTGGTTTGGCAGAAGTGAGACAATGTCTTCCCAAGAAGTGGGCCCACCACTTTAAGCTAATGTTGTTGTTGTTGTTGTTTTGAGACAGAGTTTCTGTTGTGTAGCCCTGGCTGTCCTGGAACTCACTCTGTAGACCAGGCTGGCCTCGAACTCAGAAATCCGCCTGCCTCTGCCTCCCAAATGCTGGGATTAAAGGCGTGCGCCAGCACTGCCCGGCTAAGTTAGTGTTGCTGAGGCTGTCTCTCTCGGACTGAACTGGGCTTTGTGTGTCTGCCCACCCACTTATATCTGGCCAAGTAGGTGAAGGTTGAAGTAGGTCAGAGTTGACCCTCTGTCTTCACCACTCTAGGCCACGTGCCATACCATGTTAGGCACAGTGACTCATGGGGACAGGCAGTTGGGAAATACCAGGCATAGGGCAGGTTTTAATCTCAGCTGGCCAGCTCCTGCTGTATGCCATCTTCCAGGGTGGTGGCCTGCCTCCTCTACTTAAGTGGCAAAGTCCCAACTGTGAGCCAGTCCCCAGTGTGGGCATAGGTATCTTCAGGGTCAGTGGAATGTAACTCCTCTGAGTGTATCCTGGGTGTGGAAAACTGGAGGAAGGATGTTTACTAAGCTGGGAATGTTGTCCCTGATCCTGGCCCGGCTACCCCAGGTGAAGCAGGCGCCAATATTATTGAGGTGTCCAAGGAGGCCCGGAAGCGGTTCCTGGGGCCCCTGCATCCCTCCTTCAACCTGGTGAAGACCATTCGTGGCTGTCTACTAAAGACTCTGCCTGCTGATTGCCATGAGCGTGCCAGTGGACGACTGGGCATCTCCCTGACTCGTGTTTCAGATGGAGAGAATGTCATCATATCCCACTTTAGCTCCAAGGATGAGCTTATCCAGGTAGGCACTGGAGAAACTGTGTTGGAGGTATGGGGTTAACTCAAGGCAGAGCCCTGTCTACTACCCTGGTCTTGTCTTCAGGCCAATGTCTGCAGCACTTTTATCCCGGTGTACTGTGGCCTCATTCCTCCTACCCTTCAAGGAGTGGTAAGTATCTCTGCTCGGCCCCCACCCCGGGATGAGAAGCATTGTCTACTGTCTCTAGGCTGTAGGAAAAAGGGGTGGAGGAGAAAGGCCATTGGGGCACCTCTCTCCCTCTTCAGTCCCTCACTGCCTGTGTGTTGCTTTACTTCTCAGGACTCAAGATCCTGGGTGGTCTTGGGGAGACTCACACTTCCTCTGGCTGGTGCCCATCCCAACCCCCTCTGTCTGGCCATTTGCTGAGTCCCCAGTGGCCAATGCTTAGTGGGCCAAAGGCTCAAATGGAATGGAATAGGGCTGCTGGAACTTACTCTGCAGGCTCCCCCCTCAGTGTGTGACTATGAATGTGTGTTCTTGCAAAGCGCTATGTGGATGGCGGCATTTCAGACAACTTGCCACTTTATGAGCTGAAGAATACCATCACAGTGTCCCCATTCTCAGGCGAGAGTGACATCTGCCCTCAGGACAGCTCCACCAACATCCACGAGCTTCGCGTCACCAACACCAGCATCCAATTCAACCTCCGCAATCTCTACCGCCTCTCAAAGGCTCTCTTCCCGCCAGAGCCCATGGTGAGCCCCCACAGCTAGTCCTGACTAAGAAGTCCTGGAGACTTCTGAGCCTTGGGATGGCAGTGGGGCTTTTGGATGTTTTCCAAGGTTTACAGCACCTCAAGCCAGGGCAGTTGTTGGTGGAAGTGACAGTTACAGGACTCTCTAGCAGTACTTCAACATCACAGTTCACACTGATTTATACCTCTGCCACAGGTCCTCAGAGAGATGTGCAAACAGGGCTACAGAGATGGACTTCGATTCCTTAGGAGGAATGGTGTGTGGGCTGCCCTGGGGTGGGAGAAGCTGGACCTGCAGTGCCCCCTGCTGGCCATAACCTCTGATGGCATCTCTCTGTCACCCCACCCCCCACCCCAGGCCTACTGAACCAACCCAACCCCTTGCTGGCACTGCCCCCGGTTGTCCCCCAGGAGGAGGATGCAGAGAAGGCTGCTGTGGCTGAGGAGAGGACTGGAGAGCAGGATCAACTGCAGCCGCATGGAGAAGATCGGATTCTAGAGCACCTGCCTGCCAGACTCAATGAGGGTGTGCCACGGAGAGGGAAGCTCAGCTAGGAGGCTTAGGAGGCCTCCACTTCCCTAACTGACGACCACCTTCCTCTCTGTAGCCCTGCTGGAGGCCTGTGTGGAACCGAAGGACCTGATGACCACCCTTTCCAACATGCTACCAGTGCGCCTGGCGACTGCCATGATGGTGCCGTATACTCTGCCGCTGGAGAGTGCAGTGTCCTTCACCATCCGGTGAGGGTGGGAAACGGAGTCTGGGGAGGACACACACACACACACACACACACACACACATATATATATCCTGGGTGGTCTGATATATATATACACAATCAGAGACAGATGTCTAGGATCATCCGTGAGCAATGAGCTACTTGGGAGGCTTGGGGAGGATAGGCCTTCAGTATCTGGCAAGGGAGCATCAGATCCCAACCTGTTGTTTCTGAGCTTATGTTCTCGGTGCTCCCTTCTCAGCTTGTTGGAGTGGCTGCCTGATGTTCCCGAGGATATCCGGTGGATGAAAGAGCAGACAGGTAGCATCTGCCAGTATCTGGTGATGAGGGCCAAGAGGAAATTGGGTGACCATTTGCCTTCCAGGTGAGCTGCCCTGACCGCCTGGCCGCCTGGGTCCTGGGTCCTGGGTCTTGGAATCTCGGATCTCCACTAAGCCTTCCTTTCCTCCATGCTTCCTCCCCACCCGCAGACTGTCTGAGCAGGTGGAACTGCGGCGTGCCCAGTCTCTGCCTTCTGTGCCACTGTCTTGCGCCACCTACAGTGAGGCACTGCCCAACTGGGTACGAAACAACCTCTCGCTGGGGGACACGCTGGCCAAGTGGGAAGAATGCCAGCGTCAGCTACTGCTGGGTCTCTTCTGCACCAACGTGGCCTTCCCGCCGGATGCCTTGCGCATGCGTACACCTGCCAGCCCCACCGCCACAGATCCTACCACCCCACAGGATCCACCCGGCCTCCCACCTTGCTGAGAACCACCCTTCCCATCTCGCCCTGCTACCAGCCAAGCTCCGAGTTGTCCCGCCCTTCTAAGAGGAGCCCCGGGGCGGAACAAGACGCTGTCCCCACCCGGCTCTCCCCCTTACATGCTGTGGAATGAGGACGTAGGACCCTGCACAGCTGCAAGTGGGTTTTTGATGTGAAACCTTTCACCAGCCACTCACTACACTACTTCTGGTGGGGCGGGATGACGAGTCCCCCCTACCTTGGAGCCCACAGAGCCCTCCCCTTCACCTGTGCCTTACTCCTGCCCACCACCTTTTCAGTGCAGGGTCAGTCTTAAGAACTCCACATCTGCTGCTCCTCCCTGTTTTCCAAGTTTCCTTGCAGAATGTGTGAAGAATTATTTATTTTTGCCAAAGCAGATATAATAAAAGCCACAGCTCAGCCGCTGCCTTCCTCACTTCTGCATGTTACTCTTGCCTCTGACTGCGGTCAGCAGAGAGAGCTTTCTCCCAGTGAATGGATGTCTCAATACCTAACAGTTGGGCTTCCCAGGGTTCTTTGAGTCCTGGCAGCTGGGGACCCTCTCATAAGGTCAGCCTCTGGCAAGGACACACGGAAGCTGCTCTGTTTTCCCTGAGGCTTGCTGACTGTCTCTTGCTTGGGCAGTGTTTCAAGGGCCAGCGGATACGTTCGGGAGTTTGAGATCCTTAGTATTAATAAAATCTAAAGTGTTGGGTTAGAGTGGCTCAGCACTTGAGCAGCTGTCTAGTATGCACCAGGTCCGGATTCCATCTCAAGCACTAGGGGGAAAATGTTTACAAAAGGTGTCACCCACACATTCGCTCCACATGGTGACACGTAAGTGAGGGTGTGGAGTCGACCTCAGGGCTGGATCCCTATGAAGGGTGAAGCTTCTGGAACTGAGGCCTGGGGACCAGGGAAGATCCGTTCCTGACCCACACTGGGGCATCTTGCCCAGAACTTTGTGCTTGGCTCATCTTTCTTGGTTGTCACATGCTCCATTGCCAGGTGCATGTGCCTTTTCCTGTACTGTAATCATAGCTGCTTCCCACCAGAACCTTGGGAGGGGTCTGGAGTACCGAGGCAAAGTAGTGAGAGTTCACCATGGTTTCCTGAAGTACCCTGTGCTGTGTTTGTGTATGTGTTGTAATAGTCTTGGAGGAAGGGGAACTGTGAGTGGGGGTTAGCTTAACTGTCCAGTTGGAGGACTTAGCTTAGTCCTATGAGCTCAGCACTCACTTGCTCCTCCCAAAGGGGTGGGCTTAGCTGTCTATTTGTAGAACTTAGCTTAGTCCTACGAGCTCAGCACCCACTTGCCCCTCCCAAAAGGTGCACAGTGGCTGCGGTTGCAGCCCCTAGCCAACAATAACGGTTGGTCTGGTTATGGGACCTGGGACAGCAGGACTGGGCGAGCCGGCCAGGCAGGTCCCTGGCCTAGGGGCCGCCCCTTGTCTCCAGGTCCTGTCCTATATACAGCAAGCCTGTTGTGGTTCTGCTTGAGAAGCACAGGGGCCCCCAACACCTCTGCAGCCTGTGATAGCCAGGCCAGCTTTTCAGGTCAGTTTAGGGGCTTGGTTGGGGGCATACCCTTGGAAGTAGTTGGGTTTCCTCTTAAGTAGGCCTTTGGCAGCATCTTCAGAAGTTCCTCTAGGCCAAGGGGAACCCTGATTAGGACTGTGCCCCATGAAGAGTGCTGAGGGCAGACTGCCGAGGTGGTCTCTCTTGGCCCCATACACACTTCCCCAACACAGGAGAGCAGCTAACTTACATGCCATTCTCTAGTATTAAAATTAGAAGACTCTAAATTGGAAAAGTAAAGAGAAGAAAGTCTAGTGGCCTCAGCCCTGGATACGGCCACTGAAAGTATTTGTTTTATTTCCTGCTCGGCATTTTCCTATTCACACTTCTTGGCACCCCAAGTCTGGATACTCGGGACGGGGTGGGGGCTGGCATCTGCACCTCTCCGACCTTGGTTTTGTCTTAAAAGGGTCTTTGGTGGTGGTGGGGGGGGGGGGGGGGGGGGCGGTAGGAGTGAGGGACACAACATTGCTGCCCCCTGTGGGTCTCCCGGGGAGAACTAGCCACTCTGGGTCGGGTCACCAGGACAGGAGAGGCGGGACAAAGCTACAGCAGCGTTCTGGTGGAGGATCCACCCGGACGTGCTATCCCGGGGTCTCCTGGCCTGTAAGGCCGCAAGGTCGCTCTGGGTCCGCGCCCCTCGGGGGCTGTCGGGGTCCGGGCAGGGACGGGGCGCGCCGCGCGTTTCCGGGAGGAGCGGCCCGCCTGCGGCAGGTGCGGCGGCGCTGCTCGCAGGTAGGCATTTGCTCGCAGGTCTCCGCGGCTGGGGTCCCAGCGCCGCGCCCTCCGGGCTTCCCCACCCCCAACCCCCGGCCACAAGCTCCAGTGGTCGCACCTTGGGACCGCTGTGTGGAGCGGCGACCGCACGCATCTCTGTCTGGAACGGCTGTGTTCCTGGGGTGAAGACAGCTAGCCCAGACGTGCGTGGATGAGATTTGCTTGTGGGCCCACCCCGCTGCCTTTCCTCTGGACTCCCTGGAGCCTGGCGGCAGTGCGGCTTCCGGCCAGGATGGACCTCCGGTCCCGTGGAGCCCTGGAGCGGTTGGTGGGGTGGTGACTGTGCCTGGTTGAAGTGAGGGTAGCCATGGGGAAGGGGGTGGAATAATTACTCCAGATTGCCCTACCATACTCTTCCTCACGTTTGCTTGTTCCTTTTCTCCCGGAATATGAGTAGGGGGAAGAGGACCTCAAAGATTGAAAAGTGAGATAGTAGTCGGTCAGTGTCCCTAAACTGGAGCTTTGGGAAATGTGGGGTTAATACACTGTGGGACTGACAGGTGGCTCTAATTAGAGGTGGGGTGTCCATTCCAGGAGATGAAAGGGAGGCCCCAGGGGAGGAGAAAGCTCCAGAGGCTGTGTTAAACCAAGATGTGGGGGTGTTTCTTTCAAAAGCTGTCCAGTGCCCAAGCCTGGGACCTTGCACCTGCACCCTTAAGGCTCGACTGGTAGGTGGGAGGGGCCGATGGAGTTTACTCTCTGCTAACTTGCCAGCTGTCAGAAGTACAGGGTATCACAGGCTCAGGCCTGAGGCTAAGGACTTGGTCAGAAGTGGTTCGGCCCTCAACCTTAGGCAGTCCCAGCCTGGAACCTCCCAAGTCCAGGATGGGGGCAGACTCTTTACTCTCTGAGCCTCTTTCACTACAAAATATCTGCTGGCTGCCAAGAGCTGGCCATTTGCTTTTACACTTTTACAAGTCTTTTGTAGTAAGGTCACACTTTTTTTTTTTTTTTTTTGAGACAGGGTCTCACTATGTAGCCCTGACTGTCCTGGAACCCACTCTGTAGACCAGACTGGCCTCGAAACTCACAGAGATCCACCTGCCTCTGTCTCCTGAGTGTTAGGAAGGCATATGCCACCAATGCCTGGTCTCACTTTCTTTTTTGTTTTGAGGTAGGATCTCTCTATGTAGCTCTGGATGTCTTGGAACTTGCTATGTAGACCGGTCTGGCCCCAAACTCACAGATATCTGCCTAACTCTGCCTCCCCAAGTGCTGCGATTAAAATGTATGCCACCATATCCTGCTCACCCTCCCTCCCTTGCACTGGTTTCTTCCTGGGACTCTGCCTTTCCCCGGGATCTCTCTTTCCTGAGACGCTGGGTGCTGGGAAGCAACTCTGGCACTGGCTCTGCTTCACCCCATCCCAGTGACCCCGGAGCACCCCGTCTCAGTTCCTCCTGCCTGGTCAAGGAGGTCCCAAACCTCTCTACCTGCACCCTCTGCCACACTTTTGTCCCTCCTTCCATTTTTTCTGAACGTCCCTTTGGTTCACAGCACCTCCAAGAGCCAAGACTTGCTCCTATGGCCAGCCCTGGGCTGCCTGGAGCTGGAGAGGGCCAGGAGGAAGAGGAGACAAAGGGGGCCTCAGCAAGGCATCGTCGAGCAGAGGTGCTGCAGCAGGCCCAGGAGCTCTTTCTACTGTGTGACAAGGATGCCAAGGGCTTCATCACTCGTCAGGATCTGCAGGTGAGCTCCAGATCCAAGAGGTTGTTAGACCCAAGGCCGATCTTCACTGCTCACCTTGGTCCTTCTTGCCTGGTCAGGGTCTGCAGAGTGATCTTCCCCTTACGCCTGAACAGCTGGAGGCTGTGTTTGAAAGTCTGGACCAGGCCCACACTGGCTTCCTTACAGCCCGGGAGTTCTGTCTAGGCTTGGGTGAGCAGGTCCCAGCCACCTGGAGGTCCTGGGAGACCTTATGAAAGCCCGTACCTTTCACAACTTCCCAGCCATTCTATTATCTACAAACAGGCGCATTATGAGCTGTACCACCCCCAGCTACTCTACAGTGTATGGTCTGCCCTCCCCCAAATCCCTTCTTCTCTGCCAACCAAGGTGGGGCCGGGGAGCTGGCTGTCATTTCCCATTCCCAGGCCAATAGGACCAGAACAAGGAAGAAAAACAGGAAACTGGGCCCTGAGAGAGGGCAGGATATGTTGTACGAAGCTGGAGGGAGCTGGGTAGGTCCAGGGTGCTACCCCAGCAGTCCTGATAATCTCTCCTTGAATGTCGGCAGGGAAGTTTGTGGGGGTGGAGTCGGTCCCAGGTGGATCCCCCTTGAGGACTTCTGAGGAAACCTTTGAGTCGGGCACAGGGGGCTCTCTGGAGGAGGAGGACGATGTGGAGACATTCTACACTTCCTTGGAGAAGCTAGGAGTGGCCCGGGTCCTGGGCGAGTGAGTTGATGCCCATTCCCTTTCCGAATGTTTCCTCCTCTGTTTACAGTCCGTCCACCTTGCCCACCTATCTGTTGTTACAGAATCGCTAGGTCCTGCCAGTCCATCCCTTGTCTGTGGTGGCTGTCTGATTTTCCTGAGTGGCCTGGTGTGATTTTCCTCAGGATTTGCATTTCAGGAAGCCTTAGCTCTGCGGGGCGGGGTGCCACCAGACACCTTAGGCACTCACTGGCACAGCTCTTGGTATACAGGCCACCTTACACTCGCAGAGGTCAAGGAAGCATGAGAGCACCAAGCCAGGGATGAACTATGCGCAGCCGATGTGCCAGTTTCTGGGCGGCTGGGTTCTCCAGGGGTTTTTCACTGTGAGACAAACCCTCACCCACCAGCACCCGTCTCTGATCGCATCCTCCAGGCAATGGGCTGTGAGGACACTCTGGGTTGGGCTGCAGCGCGAGCGACCTGAGCTGTTGGGCTCTCTAGAGGAAGTCCTGATGCGCGCATCGGCCTGCCTGGAGGCTGCGGCCCGGGAGCGCGAAGGTCTTGAGCAGGCGCTGCGGCGGTGAGGGCTGGCCTAGCCTGGCGAGGTCTGGGGACTTACGGAGGGGGCAGAGACTTGGCTCGGAAATGATCATGTTTATGGTGTCCCGGTTCCTCGAAGGCGGGAGAGTGAACATGAGAGGGAGGTGCGCGGACTGTATGAAGAGTTGGAGCAGCAGCTCGGGGAGCAGCGACACCGTGGGCAGAGCCAGGTGGGCCCGCGCACGCCACGCCCAGCCTTGTAGCTGGCCTCTCTGGCTCCGCCTTCCCCGAATTGGTCCCTCCCCAGAGGACTCACCTCGGGAGTCCAAGCTGCCCCAAACCTGGGTGAACTGTGCTCTGCCTCAGCAAGCGTCCCTTCCCGCGCTCTCCACCCCTTCGCTCCCTACCCTTGCCTGCCTCCTCTGAGCCCGGAGCGAAGGCTCTAGTGCGGCTGTACATCCCAGAACCTACCTCGGGAGGAACAGAGGGGCCACCTGGAGCTGGAGCTGCAGACCCGTGAGCAGGAGTTGGAGCGCGCAGGCCTGAGGCAGAGGGAGGTAAGCCGTATTGAGTTAGTTCCTCGCCTACACTCAACTTCTTTGGGGAGGGGGGGAGCGATATCTGTTCCATGGGGTCCTCAACCGGGAGCCGCATGGGTTTGGGGTCAGCTTGGGACCGGAGGGGTGTGGTTCACTAGCCAGCATTCCACCATTCCCCAGCTGGAACAGCAGCTGCAGGCCCGGGCTGCAGAGCAGCTGGAGGCACAGGCCCAGCACATCCAGCTGCAGAGGGCCTATGAGGCCATACGGGCACAGCTGGACCAGGCGCAAGAGCAGCTTAGCCGACTGGAGGGCGAAGCACAGGGTCGTCAGGAGCAAACCCAAAGGTGTGGTGAAGTGCCTGTGGTCAGGGTAGGAGGGTCTCTTCCACCACCTTGCATCTGGATCACTACTTTTCCTCTCCACAGGGATGTGGTTGCTGTCTCCAGGAACATGCAAAAAGAGAAACTCAGCCTCCTAAGGCAGCTGGAGCTGCTGAGGTGGGTCAGGCCTGCCTGGGCTAATGTGAAGTGGTTTCAAGTTTTCAAATATTATTGGCTCGTACCCATGTTTCTGGAAGTCCTTATGTCTGCCCTATGGCCTTCATGCTGCAGGAGGCTCTGTAGTTCTCTGGACTCAGGGAAAGCATCCCCCACATGCACTTTCTCCTCTAGATCTTAGCCTCCTCGGTCTCCCACCTCTCTCTTCTAGGGAGCTGAATCTGAGGCTTCGAGATGAGAGAGATGCCTGTGAGACTAAGCTGCTGGGCAGTAGCCACAGGAAGGCTCTAGCTATTGCCCACAAGCCAGGACCCATCTACTGCTGCTGCTGCTGTGGCTGGGCTCGGCCCCCCAGACGAGGCTCTGGCCATCTTCCTAGTGCCCGATGACCAGCCCCAAATGACTCATTTCCTTATCCCGAGGACTGCTCCTAGGAGGGACTGGTCTTGGGTGGCAGTTGCTTGCTAAGTATGTGGCTCTACCCAGAAAGCATCCTGTGCCTGAAGGAACTAACCTCAGAGTGGTCAAGGTCTTCCGTCTTTATCCTGTCTTCCTTACTCTTTGTCTAAAGGACCAATAAAGGCCATTGTATACTGTGCACTCCTTGGCTTTTGTGTGTTTGGGGACCACAGTGCATTTGTGGTTCATGCTTGGTGTCCATAGCACAAGGTGACATGGAGGGATTTACAGGTGCACATTACCCTGCCATTTCTGCAGCTGTGGGTTCCTGTGTGCTTGTGTATGCTCTGATTCTGGATATTCACCAAGTCCTCACATCCCTCCCAGCTGAAGCTCTGAGGACTCAGGTTACAACAGGTGTCCGCTCCCACGCTAGTCCTCACATGGAAGGGCCCGCCCCTCACGTCTGTGGTCAGCTAGCTCTCCGGTCCAGGTCCTTTATCCATCATCCTTTGGCATAGTTCCTAGACAGACCATATGCTATCCGCACTGGGTATCTCTCGCAGGGCCCTCATGTCTCTGTGGGATCCTCCACACTGTGTATCTGGACCTTCCCCTCTGGCATTTCCTCAGCCGCTAGAACCTGCAGATTTAGAGTGGTTCTCCCGGCTTAGACTGGAGGAAAAATTGGTCTTGACCTCAGTTCTGGGCCTCTGGTGCGCTAGGTACCTTCCTTGCCTCTTCGCTCCCCACCTGGGTTCTACCTCCGGCCTAGCTCCTCTGTCTCGGGGTGAGTCGGGGGTTTTGATGACAACGGGCACCCACCCTTAGGCTAACTTTTCAGACCCACAGATAGATCCCCAGGTCCCTCTTGTGCGCCTTAGCACCAAACCAGTTAGGACTTGCCTGCCCCGGCCGGCTGTGGGCGGGGCTGCGCCCGGGGCGGGGTCGCGCGCGGGGCGTGTCCTCGCAGGCCCCGGGCCGAGCATTCTCTGCACTCCGAGTGATCGCTCGCTCCTTCAGTGGCTGCCGGGGCTGGTATTTCAAAGCGTGGTTGGTGAGTGCTCTGTAAAGCCAAGCCAGAGGGTTTGGGGAGCAGTGTCCTCAGTTCCTCGCTCACTGGTGTTCCTAGTCTCCATAGCTGGCCTCGGGGACGCCCAGGAGGCAGAGCCCGTAGGACGTGGCTGCAGGCTCCTTTCCGGAAGATCGACGCCGGGGCCCGGCAGCTAGAAGCGCGGCAGAGGGGGAGGGGTGAGGAAGAGAGCCTCTGTGGTTCTTGGGCAGGCCTGGCGGTCTCTTTCGTGTAGAAGCCCCAAAAGTTAAAGTCTGATCACTTTATTCATTGTCCCTGGACACCAGTTCCCTCCCCTGAGACCTCAGGTCCGCCCACTGGCTCGGGGCGGGGGAGGGCGGCAGAGGCGGTGGTGACTTCATCTCTGTGACGCGGGGATTCCTCGCCCAGCCGACTTAAGTGTTTTATCCCGTTGATGGGGCGTGTGCCGGGTGCCATCAAGGGCCCAGGGGAGATCGTGTCCAGGCCGCAGGAGCTATTTCTGGCTGGTTCCGGTTCCCACGCCGGCACTTTCTCAGGGAATTTACATTCAGTCTGTCTCTTGGTTTAGGTTGCTGGATATGTCGAGCTCCCCGTAGGTTCTGGGCTTTTAGAGCCTAGTCCCGGGGTCTGCATTATGGACAGGCTTCTGTTTATGTCATTGCCTCCTTCCAGTGAGGCAGCATGTATTTTGGGGTCCCATCTCCAAACGGAGGTCTGAAATCTCTTCCACTTCCAGAAGTGGACAGTTGATGCATCCTCCTCCAGTTTGCAGTCGCTGCTGTTTGGTGGGGGAGGGACTGTGATGGATTGGCCTGAAGGGTGGGGCACCTGGAGAAGGCATTTGGCTCCTCCCTAGATCAGGCAGGCCAGCAATGTTCTCTGGCCTACCGCCGTCCAGTAGAAAACAGTAGGCTTGGCTGATATGTTTCCTTGCAGATCTGGTGGCTCTGAGAACCATTTTGACCACTGCTTCATTTACTATAGGAGGAGTGGCAAGATCCCACCTGCTAGGTGAAGGGCAGATCAGTGACTTTTGACCTGTACCTGCTGGTGAGTGCTGGTGCTTGGGCAGAGCCTCAAGGTGGCAGGATAACAGTTCTGCTTAGGTGTCTGTCTGAGAATCTGGCCTGCCTCAGCTGAGGTCTGTACACTGTCCTAAGTCCTAAGTCGCGCGTGGAGGGCAGGGTATGCCTAGGGAACCCCTGGAGGAATGGCACTAAGGAACTGGGGGCCTCCTCCTACAGTCTGAAGGGGAGCTGATTGCTCAGGCTTCACCTACTGGCATCTTATTGTCTCTGCCCTGGCTGGTAGTAGAGTCTACCTGAGGGTGGCCTGAGCGCTCTGCTTCTCTGCCATATCTGGGGATGGGTATGAGTGGTTAAGTACCTAGCAGCCTGCTTGTGGGGCTCAGGGAATGCATGGGGGTGGCAATCCACAGGAATGTACCCTGAAGGTCTGCTGGAGCCTTTCCCCCCCCCCCCCCCCAGTTGCCAGCAGGAGTGAGTCAGCAGATGTTTGGGGGTCCTCCATGATAACCCAGCCTGTGTCTGTCTGGCTGTGAGGGTTTATTTAGTCCAGGAAGTGACTCACATGGTTCCCGGGAAGGCTTCTCTGAAGGTAGATAGCTGGCCAAGTCCAAATTCTGCAAGCATCTGGGGACTGCTGTATCCCCTCCTGTCTCCAATTGGGGTATAGCTGTCTTCCTAGTTGGAGGCCTGGTGCTTCAGGCCATCTGACCTCCTCTCCATTTCTCCAGGCCCAGGATGGGTGAATTCAATGAGAAGCAGGCAACATGTGGCACAGTCTGCCTCAAGTATCTGCTGTTCACCTACAACTGCTGCTTCTGGGTGAGAACTCCATTCTCCCTGCATCCCTACTCCCCATGTTGGAGGCCTGGCCTAGGAGCTCAGTCCCAGCTTCCAGACCCAGGTCAGATGTGGTGACCAGGATATTCTTTCTGCAGCTGGCCGGCCTGGCCGTCATGGCAGTGGGCATTTGGACACTGGCCCTCAAGAGTGACTATATTAGTCTGCTGGCCTCAAGCACTTACCTAGCCACAGCCTACATCTTAGTGGTGGCTGGTGTCGTTGTCATGGTGACTGGAGTCCTGGGCTGCTGTGCCACTTTCAAGGAGCGTCGGAACCTGTTACGTTTGGTCAGCAGGGCATTGGTGGCACATGGTGGGGCTGGGGGTGCCTGGCATGGATTTCTCAGGGGGCCTCTGGTACTGGTTCTGGGGAGTTAACTGGTTGAGTATATTACTGCAGGCTGTCCTTGTTGAACTCAGTGGGGCTTCCAGAGAAGTACCAAGGAGCGAGGCAGCTCCAGAGTGTAGCTCCTACATGAATTCCTCTTGCTTGGCCTCTTGGGTTGGGGGCTTGGCTTTGTGGTGCTCTGGCACTAGCAATCCCCCACTTACTGGGTCCCTGCTCCCTAGTACTTCATCCTGCTCCTCATCATCTTCCTCCTGGAGATCATTGCTGGCATCCTGGCCTATGTCTATTATCAGCAGGTAAGGGCCTGGACAGGCCATGGGGTACGTCCAGAACATGGCCCTGTCCATCCCATTGGAGGTCCTGACTCCAGCTTTGCCCTCGGAGGCCTTAGTGTTTGATCCTACCCACAGCTGAACACAGAGCTCAAGGAGAATCTGAAGGACACCATGATCAAGAGATACCACCAGTCAGGCCACGAGGGTGTGACTGGTGCTGTAGACAAGCTGCAGCAAGAGGTGGGTGTCCCCTGTAACTGCCCGCCTTCCCCGCATGGCGCTGTGTGCCGGCATGGCGCTGTGTGCCGGCGGGCTCTGAGGCTTAGCCCCATGCCTCTTGTAGTTCCACTGTTGTGGCAGCAACAACTCTCAAGACTGGCGAGACAGTGAGTGGATCCGCTCTGGTGAGGCAGACAACCGCGTGGTTCCTGACAGCTGCTGTAAAACTGTGGTAACTGGCTGTGGCAAGCGGGACCATGCCTCCAACATCTATAAAGTGGAGGTAGGTGGGTGTTTGCAAGGAGTGGGGCTAGGCCAGACTGGTCTTCAGGCAGCCTGGTCCACCACCGTTCTCTCCCACTAGGGAGGCTGTATCACGAAGCTGGAGACCTTCATTCAGGAGCACCTGCGGGTCATTGGGGCCGTGGGTATTGGCATTGCCTGTGTGCAGGTATGGAAACATGGAGGCGACTGGGTGGGAACAGGGTGCTGGGTGGTGCACACAGCCCTGTTCACATCCGCCTGGCCCTGTGCAGGTCTTCGGCATGATCTTCACCTGCTGCCTGTACAGAAGCCTCAAGTTGGAACACTACTGACCATGCTGGCAGGCCAGGTGGCCAGCCTTGCACTACGTCCCAGCCCCACTACTGAAAACTACTGACTTAGACTGCTGACTGCCAGAGGTAGCTTCAAGTGCCTTTCACTGCACACCAAAGTCCCAAAGCTTGAGGCCAAGTACTTGCCCCAGCATTAAGAAGAGGGGGGCGCACATGCCAGTGTTGGGCTAGGCCTGGCTAGTAGAAAAGGGTTTAGATTATTTGACGGAAGTGCCTCTCATGCACAGACTGCTTACCTTTGGGTAGCTGTGATCTGCATTAAGTCTGGGGAGAACCTGGGCACACCACTACACGGTGGGTAAAAGCAGGTAGGAAGGGGGCCTTTCTGGTTGGACTAGGCACCTTTCATGCCTGCTACCGGGAACCCTCAGATCTGCTTGCCCCAAACAAGTGGGGCAAGCTGAGGGGACCACCAACCCCACACTTCATGCTCTGTCTTCTCCACACAGGCCTCTTGCTCCTAACAGCCTCAGCCCTGGCCTTTTCTCACTACTGATAACACTGTGTAAATGCTCCATGTTCCTGTACACTGTCCCCTTTTGGAACATCTCTAGGTGGAGCATGGCTGTTTTCATTCACTGCTGTATCCCCGATGCCCACAAATGCTCCTGCTATGTAACGGGTGCTCAATAAATGTCTAAGCAGCCGAGTCAGCTTGCTGACAGGACTTTATGGTCCAGGGTAGCTGGTGCACTCACAAGAGTCAAAGACGGGGAAGCCCAATGGCAGTTACAGTTAGGGTTGTGACTTCTGGTAGCCCACTGTAGCCTGGACTTGCCTTACTCAAGGATTGCCCATACTCAAGGAAGAGTCTGTAGGCCCTGGTAGGGTCAGAGGGCAAGAGAGGCACCAGGGCCTGTTGGGGCTGCCCTGGCTCCTGTTTCTGAGGCTTAGCCTATCAGAGCAGCTGATAAGCGGTCCTGAGGTGTCCTAAGCTGATTCTGTTCCCCATAGACTTCTGTGCCAGCCGAAGGAGGCCACCATGGGTTCTCTGGACTCTAGCTTAAGGCAAAGCCTTAAAAAAACAAAAACAACAAAAAACAGGGATGGGGGGCAGGGTGGGGCATGCTGTGCCACACACCTTTAATCCCAGAATTTAGGCAGGCTGACAGCTGTGAGTTTCAAATCAGCCAAAGCTACTTGAGACCTGGTCTTGAAACAACCCAAAACAAAAGCTTCAGAGGGATCAATGTGCTAGAAAGAACCCTGGGGTACTTGATGCAAATGCCTAGGAGCTAGAGCACCACACAGACCTTCCTTGGCCTACAGTAGGTTCCTTAGAACTGGGGTGCTGTGGGGATTGGGTCAAGCGGCAGGCATGCCTAGCTGCTGGGCCAGGGAAGGAACAAGATCCTCAGGCATGGGCAGCAGATAGGCCCACACAGCTAATGAATGGGCTTTAGGACCCAGGAAATGTGTGAGGCCTGTGGCCTTGGGCCTATGCCTACACTCTCTGGGCTTGGTTGGGTGACACAAACCCTCCTTTAAGCTCAACACTCGGGAGGCACAGGCAAATCTCTTTAATTCAAGGCCAGCCTGGTCTGCAGAGCTGAGTTCCTGAACAGTCAGGGCCACACAGAAAAACCCCGTCTTGAAAAATGAAAGGGAAAAAAAAAATCTGGGTTCGGTTTCCAATACTTCATGGCAGCTTATTACCCTCTATAAGTTTACTCTTAGGGGATCTGGCCTCTGTGGGGACACAGTGATACAAAGACCAAACACCCAAATACATAGTACCCCTAGCACAGGGATGAGACATTTAGTGGGCCTCCAAGCACTCTCTCAAGGAATATCTTCCCCAGACTTGGGCCTAGTCCTGTGGATGGTGTGGTGGCCACATCCATTATGCCCACCCTGAACACAGGCAGGAAGAGAGACCTCAAAGCAATTCGGTACAAGGCTAATGTAGGGCTACTTAGTAGATCAAACTGGTCAAGGCCCAGGGAAACAGAAGTATGGGGCTCCCCCACAGGACTAGACTCCCAAGACAGGTGAGGGGAAGGACTGGAGGCAGGCCAGGTAGCCTCAGAAACAGAGTAGACATGGATATGGAGAACCTTGCAAAGTTAGACCTGTTGGTGGTTTTGCAAAGATCTTTACTCAACAGTTCCTTCCAGGGTGACAGGACTTAGCCACAGGGCCACAGCCAGGTAATACACCGACATCCCCAACACCTCAGTTTGAATACAGCATGACAGACTGCCCTTGGCCAGCAGAGGAGGGCTGCCTCCAGCAGTCACTTCTCTAGGGGTGCATAGTTCAACAGTTTCTCAATCAGGTCCACGTGCGCCAGCAGCATTCGGCGGCAGCAGTAGCGCTTTAGGCCCAGAGCGTCCAGTGCATCCCTGTAAAGAGGACAGAGGAGTGAGGCTGGATGTGGTCTCTACAATCTGCATAGGTCTGGAACCACCTTCAGTTTGCCTCTGGGTATTCCTGTGGACAGGGGTTACCAGAGTACATCTACATAACCAGGGATTGAGACCCAACACCAGAACACAGGGAAATGGCCTGGAGACTTCTGAAATATACATGCAAATGCTTAGGTTGGAGCCCGGTGAGATCCTCTCCCCATCTAGAAGTTATACATGCCCATGTATACGCCCATGTGCCAATCTTCTTCCTTAGCATCCTATATCCTTACCAGCCTTCTGCCTACACCCATTTTTTAAATTTTCATTTTATGTGTATGGGTGCCTGATGTCCCTAAAGCCCAAAGGAGTTGTAGACATTTGCGAGATACCACGTGAGTTCAATTCCTTAAAAAAAAAAAAAAAAAAAAAAAAAAAATCTGCTGGGCGGTGGTGGCACACGCCTTTAATCCCAGCACTTGGGAGGCAGAGGCAGGTGGATTTCTGAGTTTGAGGCCAGCCTGGTCTACAGAGTGAGTTCCAGGACAGCCAGAGCTATACAGAGAAACCCTGTCTTGAAAAAACCAAAAACACAAAAACAAAACAAAACCAAAAAAAAACAAAACAACAACAAAAAACCAGCCAGTGCTCTTAACAGTTGAGCTATCTCTCTAACCCCCTGTATCTCTGCTTTTGTCTCTTGTACCCAGGGTTATGGGCCTCCAGAGTTATTTGGGAAAGCTTAGGAGACCAATATCCCCTCATCAAGGAGTAGAATTCCAAGCCCCACTGATGGACACTGACTAAATGCCATGAACTTGGTTGTTGTTCCCACCCCCACGCCACTTTGTACTCCCACCAGATTTAATTTCTCTGAGACCTAGTCAGTTTGTGGGAGAGGTTCCTGGCCCAAGTATAGAAGGGTCCCAGAAGGCTAGCAGCTACCCCAGCTGGTCATTATAGCTGCTCACTAAGCCCCACTGACTGAGGGCTTGTGCAGAGAAAGGGAATCCTTTGGTGTTGACATGGTGGCCAGAGGTGTGACTACTTTGGGGGACAGTCACGGTAGTGAGCACAGGGGAAATGACGATACAAGATGACGCCCACAGAGCCTGTCCTGCATTTTAAAGGGTCCACAAGGTTCGAAATACATAAGGAATAGGCCTGAAGGTAGATACAGGGTAGAGAGTAGGTCGACAGGGAAGGGACTTGAGGTGTCTGTCACCCACAGGAAGGATGCTTAGAAGTTTCCCAAAGACCAGCAATTTGAAGAAAACCACCTTCCAAATTTCAGAGAGCCTGGGCGTGATACTGCACGCCTTTAATCCCAACATTCAGGAGACAGGCAGGGGGATTTCGGAGAGTTCAAGACCAGTCTGCTTCGCATAGAGAATTCCAGGACAGCCCTGAAACCCTGACAAACTAAAGACTCATTCTTCTGGGGGTACATCACAGGTCTGGGCCAGAGGACACCCAGTCTTCTCACTAGACCTCACAACCCCTGCCCCTGCCCATTCTCCATACGAAGTCTTATCTATCCCAGCCCCAGGATACCTCAATTTCACTCCCCGCCCGTCGCAGAATCCTCACCCCAGGCCGTCGGCTTCATGACCCCAGTCCAGGCTTCCCGTCCCCTCCCCCGCAGCCCGCTGTCTCACCCCTCGGTGTATTCGGCCTGCAGCAGACCCAGGTAGGCTTCCCACTTGTTCCCCACGATCTTCCCGCAGGTGAAGCAGCGCACCGGGATGATCATGGCGGCGTCTGGCGAGCAGGCTGCCGGCGCAGTTTTTTAAGGCCCGCCCCAGGCGCGTCCATAGCGCGGGGCTCATGACGCCCAAGCTCCGCCCCCATAAGATCCTGAGCCCCGCCCCGCATCTCCCCGAACCCCGCCGCAGCCCTGCCCCCGCTCCCGTGATTACCCTGAAGCGGCGGTGTTCCTTGCTCGCGCCCATCCGGGACTCCTAGAGCCTCCGTGCCCGCGGCAGCATCCCGGCTCCCCCCGCCCGCTCTAGTGGTATATCCCCGCGCTACGGTGTCCGAGCAAGGCCGAAAGGCCCGCGGCGCCGGCGGTTCGCGTTTCTCGTGTCGCTTTGACTGACAGCCGCTCCGCCGTGCGGCGGCGCGCACAGGTACGGCGGGTCTGCGGGCTGGGGTCCCGCCGGTACGATGGCAAGCCGACTGGAGCCAAGCGGTTGTTAACAAGTGGTGGTAGCGCAGCCGGGGAGCGGGCTGTCGATTGCGCACGGCCAAAGCGGTCTTCCCGCCTCCTGGCCCGGACTCCAAGGGGTCTCGGTCCGCAGCTCTTACCCGAGGTGCCCAGCCAGAGTCCCGGCCGTGGAGTTTGGGGCGTCCTTCTCTTCCGCCGCTGCAGATCCGTCGGCGGTACGGTGTCCCGAGCCCCGACGGCGGCCTCCCGCGCTCAGTAGTCCTCCCCTCTGAGAAGGGGCTAGAAGAGTCCTTTCCTGCGGAGAGGAGCAGGGCGGTGGTCCGAGAAGGCGTCGTGGAGGAGGCACCCTTTGAAGGAGGGGGACCCTCTAACCTCTTTTTCCCGGGATATTTGGCTCAGACGTGGAGATTGCCTGCGGGACTGCTAGAGGCCACAGGTCTGCCTCACCTGGACGTGACCTAAGGACTTAAGGGAATGGGCAGGGGGGCTGGTTTCTGGGGAGTGCATCACCTTGGCCGCAGCGCCTTCTTGCTGTGCCGGGGGCTACTCTTAGGAAAACGAGGCAGCTTGCAGTGAGAAGCTGGAGAGGTTCCGTAGAGCTTGGGAAATTTGGGATCTGGTTACAGTGAAGCCTCTGGGGGGGTCATAGACATTTTCCAGGTGCCTCTGGGAAACAAACGATGGAGGGGGTGGTCGAGAAGGGTCTTCTGGGTTTTGAGTGTGGCTGGTCAGAGCCATTGGTGGTTGTGCCCCCGCTGTCACCCTGGACAGCCTCCCTGGTAGCTTTTGCCATCCCCCACGGAGCCACGTGCAGAGCCACGAGCTAGGCGACTTCCCGGTCCTGTCCCCTCCCCCCAACATCCTGCCCTGGTCAGAGGGGCAGTGGGGGCCTGTGAGTCACTGTGGCCAGGGATCAGGCTCAAGATCAGGACTGAAGACTGCTGGTGGCCAGAGGTGAGGGTGGCAGGGGAGTGGGATAGGAGATGGTCTGTGGGGTCTGCTCTAAGGATGGGTGGAGGCCAGAGGCCTCTTGGAGGAGGGGCTCAGTTCAGTCCTGCCCCTGGGAGAATTGTTTACTTAGGGAGAGTTGGGGAGTGAAGCCTGTGCCAAGTTGACATTCCTGGAATTCCCGTGTGTGTGTGTGTGTGTGTGTGTGTGTGTGTGTGTGTGTGTGTGTG
>JADRCD010172433.1:0-30632 GCA_019843815.1 Montemys delectorum
GGGGGGGGGGGGGGGGGATTGAATCTTGGTCCTGGGGCATGCTAAGGCAAGTAATCTAACAGCAGGCTAGACCTTCCAACAGCATGGGGCCTTTTGGAAACCATACTGAGTTGCCACAGCTGTCATTGAACTCTCTCTGTGGCCCAGGCAGACCTTTGCCATGAAATCCTCTTGCCTTGGCATTCAGAGAATCAAGGATTACGGCTTGTCTCACTAGTCTTAAGTTGAATTGATTCTCCCTCCCCGCCCCCCTCTCTTTCTCTCCCTTTCTCTCTTTCTCTCCCTCTCTCTCTTTAAAGTTATTTATTTATCTTATATGTGTTGGGTAAGGAGGGGTTAGAGTTCAGAGGACAACTTGAAGGAGTCAGAACTGTGGGTTCTAGGAACTGAACTCAGCTTGTCAGGCTCAGTGATAAGCACCGATCTCCCTGGTCCTGAATACTTCTCAGGATACTTCTTCAATATTGCTTGAAGGGACTATGCATTTCTCTCTGGGTTAATTCTGCCTTCCAGTTGATTTTGTGACATCATGATTATTTTTGGTTGTGTTTAGGTTTTGCTTAGTTCTTTTTTGTTTTGTTTTATTTTGTCTTGTTTTGACAGGATCTTGTTGGCCTGATTCTCATTCTGTAGACAAAGTGGCTTGAACACAACTTCCTCCTCCCTGATTCTGGAGTGCTGGGATTACAACCAGCCTGTGTTGTTTTGCCTGGCCTGTTGTTTTGTCTTCAGGTTTTAATTCTCTTCTCTGCTACCTGCCCATCGTCCTTGTTGCTCAGAGGACTCGTGAAGTTCTAATCAATCTAATCTCCTGTGTAAACATCTCTGGTCAGTCTCCCTTTCTCCCAGATGATCTGCCATTCTTTCAGCTCTTCTGTGAACTGTCCCAGTCCACTCTCCAGCCTAGTTCTGGACCCTGTGAGCCACTCAGAATTGCTTCCAGTGCCTCTGTAATCATTCATTTCCTACCACATCCTGCATACCCTCTACCCGCTGCCAAGATTGCTTTCCTTGGTGAACTCCACTCCCGTCCCTCTACCAAACTCCCATCTGTCCTTGAGGATCCAGCTACCCATCACCTCCTCTAAGACTCCAGCAAAAGCATGAGCTTGGCATCAAACATTCTTTTCTTAGGCTTCTGTCTTAAGTGATTTTCTGTCATTATAGCAAAATATCCAAGACTGGGTCAAAGAGATTTATTTGTGATTACAATTCTGGAGTCTGGGAAGTCCAAGATCGGACCACTGGATCTAGTAAGAGCTCAAACATGGCAGAAAGCAGAAAGGCATGTGGGTGGGAATTAAAGAGAGAAAAATCACACCAAACCCCTTTGGAAGTAAGTCTATCCCCAGGAGATGAACATCAGCACCTTAATAAACAACCCACAACCCAAAGACTTCCAACTCAGGCCCATACCAATGCAGTATGGCAATATTGAGAAAACAAGATTTCAATCCAGGAAGTGCACTGACACCTCAGGCAGCTCCTTGTCACCTTGTATGTATCCCTGGCACCTGGAAGATTCATCGCAGAGACTCGCCAGTCTTTGCTCCACATCACGCGCACATGAGCTTTATAGGAACAATGTCTTTGTCACATGCACTGTCATACATTCACCTGGCCAAGAGCTTTGTTTGTGCTGGGGTGAGAGAGGTGGCACACTCTACTGCAAGATGTGTTGCCTTGGACAAGAAACAGCCCTCTCTGGCTCTGTTGCTCACCTCCAACACCGAGGCCACAGTCACTCCACTGAGGCTGATAGAGAAAAAATCAATCCTTTTAAAATAGGAGAAGCTGTACTTGCTCAGCTCAAGCCCTAGGCAGATGTCACCAGCCGTCATTAGAGTGATCAGTGGGCCTGTGTAAGTTGTTTTCTGAGTGGAGAGCAAATGGGAGCCTGCAGAGGTGAACTCAGAGATTTCCAGTCATAAGAGACATTCAGTATTTGAATCCCTGGGTTGGGATCTTCAAGACAGGGCCTTGAACCTATCACCTGAACCCACCAGACACGGTTTGTGGGTAGCAAGCAACTGAATTCTCAGGTTGAACAGAAAGTGTTTGGCTGAGGAAAGATGACTGTGGGCGGGGTGATATGCTCGCAGAAAGAAGGACAGCGATTCATCCCTGTGAGAAGTTGGGAAACCCGAGACATTTCAGCTGCTAAATTACAGAGAACCCAACAATAAAGGAGCCAGTTTGAGAGCACCCCATAAGTACAAACAACTCTCTGTATCCAAAACGCTCATTTCAAGACACTGGAATGCTGGCTGGGGTCAGGGAAATCCCCAGCTGGTGAAGGTACTTGTCTGAGTTTCACCCCAGAACCCATGTAAAGAGCTGAAGGCATCAGCGCACACATCTGTAACACGACACTCCTGCTCTGGCACACATCCCACTGGTACAGACAAGAGAGATTCTGCCTAGGAGAGAAAAAAAAAATGTTCTCTGCCTGGATGTGTGTGCCATGGTGGTGTGGTCCTCTTCCTCCTCCTGTCTGTCACACATACACACAAATACACACACACACACACACACACACACACAGAGAGAGAGAGAGAGAGGTAGAGAGAGAGAGAGGTAGAGACAGAGAGACAGAGATTTAAAATATAAAAGACACTTGAGCCAGGTGTGGCAATGCTGGTCTTTAATCCCAGCACTCAGGAGACAGAGGTAGGTAAACCTTTGAGTTCAAGGTGATTCTGGTATGCAGAATGAGTTCCAGCAAGCCATGGCTACACAGAGAGATCCCATCTTGAAAACAACAACAGCAACAACATTATAATTAAAAAAAAAATAAAGAGACTGGAATGCCAGTCTTATCTGTAGAGATCATGACTTTGACCTTCACTCCAGTTCTGGGCCTCTTATTTACAATATTTGAGATCCAGATGTAATTCTCCAATCCCGTTGATCTCCAAGATGGAAGTAACTCTGGCTTCACGCGGCTGTTGTCAGGTTGGAATGAGGTGACATCATTTATCCTTGGAAGCACTGTGATGGCAGGCAAGGACAAGCGGTGTCTGAGTTGTCTGAAACCTATGTTGTGCTTAGAGCTAATAAAAACGCCCACTTCATCAGTAAGGGCAGCAAACAGTTCTGACTCTCTCATCAGCTGAGCTAAAATGAGTATTGTGGGGTTTGGAGAGCTGGCTCTGTGGCTAAGAGCATGCACGACTCTGGCAGAGGATCTCAGTTCAGTCCCCAGCACCTACATCTGGCTGCTCACAATCACTGAGAACTCCAGCTCCAAAGGCTCAACACCCCTTCTGGCTTCCATGGACACCTGAGCTCCCATGGACAAAATCCTCCACAGACACGTAATTTCAAATACGAAAAATAAATGTCTTTAAAAAATAAATATCATGAGCCAAACATTGTGTTAATGGCTGGGGAAACAATACAAACAAACTTGAAAAATCCAAAGTTATGGTGACATATACCTTTAATCCTAGCACCCAGGAAGCCGAGGTAGGTAGATCATTGTGAGTTCCAGGCCAGCCTGATCTATATATTTAGTCCCTGGCCAGTAGGGCTTCATAGTTAAACCTTGTCTCAAAAAGAACAAACAAAGAAACAAAACCCTCCAAACCAGGGTTAATTAAAAACACAACCATTGTCTTGAAATAGTCTAGGGAAACAGTAACAGATTTTTTTTCTCTGTGTAGCCCTGGCTGCCCTGGACTTTGCTCTGCAGACCGGGCTGGCCTCAGACTCAGAGATCTGCCTGTCTCTTTCTCCCAAGTGCTGAGATTAAAGGCCTGTGCCACCATGCCTTGGCCCACAATAACAGATTTTTGATTTATTTTATTTATTATTGTGTATGTGTATAATGTGTGTGTGCCTGCGCATGTGTGCCATGTATACTTGCCCTGATGCATGTGAGGACATATGAGGACAACTCTCAGGATCTGGTTGCCTCCTTTCTGTGTAGAACACAGGTCAACAGGTTGAAGAAGCCAGCAACTAGACTTGCTTTCCCATCTCTCTTACCCTTCTTCTTTAAGACTGGGTCCCACCACGTGGGAGGCAGAGACAGGCAGACCGGGTCCAGTTCTACAGGTGGCATGCCATGTCCCCAAAGAGGAGAGATACTTAAAGGAGATGAGACAGGGTGAAGCTGTGCCTAGGGAAGCTCCTGGGAGGGACACTTAAGGGAAGGCTTGAGGGCAGACAGAGGAGGGCGAGGAGAACGCATCCAGGTCAGCGGAGGAATACTTGCAAAGACCCGCCGTAGTCTCATTCTAGAAAAACCAAATTGTCTGACAAGGATGTAAAGTAAATACCTTTTGTGAGGTGGCAGGGGACACTGAAAGTGTGAGTATCTTGGTTTGGTGCTTCTGTAACAGAGACCACAGATTAGATAATGTGTAAAGAAAAGAAATGTTTTTCTTACAGTTCCGCAGGCTGGGAGGTCAATATCAGGGGTCCTTATTTCTGTGTCATCATGTGGTGGGGGTGGAGGGACAATGGGAGACAGTTAGGACTTACCTTCTTGTTTCTTTGTTTTTTTGTTTGTTTGTTTGTTTGTTTGTTTTGTGTTTCAGTTGAGAATGGAACCTAGGTTTCTCACATGCTAGGCAATCACTCTGCCACTGAGCTATATTCACAGGTGGTTTTACCGTTTTTTTTTTTTTTTTTCTTCCTCTTTTTAGGCTTCTTTCATGCAATATGAATGTTTAACTTCATGTATCTATGTGAACTGTATGCATACCTGGTGCCTGTGGAGGTCAGAAAAGGACATTGGAGCCCTGCCCCCTCCACACACACACTGAAACTGGAGTTACAGATAGTTGTAAGCCAGCATGTGGGTTCTGGGAATTGAACCTGGGTCCTCTCCAGGCACACAGAATTATTTTCTTGTGTTTTTTACTTTGAGAGAGTGGTTAGGCTGCCTTGATCTCACTCTGTAACCCAGATGGGTCTTGAACTTGCCATCCTCCGGCCTCAGCCTCCTGTGTACTAGAATCTGAGGCCTGCTTCATGAGGCCTCTTTACTATAATGAACCAATCTTACACAATGACAACTATCCCTCTAGGCTTAGGCCCTGTAATCAGAACTCAGGAAGCAGAGGCAGCTGTTCAAGATCATCCTCAGGTACATAGCTAGAGACCCTGTCTTTTTGTTGTTGTTGTTGTTGTTGTTTTGTTTTGTTTTTTGAGACAGGGTTTCTCTGAGTAGCCCTGGCTGTCCTGGAACTCACTCTGTAGACCAGGCTGGCCTCAAACTCAGAAATCCGCCTGCCTCTGCCTCCCAAGTGCTGGGATTAAAAGCATTCGCCACCACTGCCTGGCAAGACCCTGTCTTAAAGGAAAAAAAAATGAACTAAACAACAAGAAGAAAGTTTTAAATAAAAGAATCCACCTAGGAATTTAGATTAGAATCGGAAGAACCAGGCCAGAAATTAAGAGGGTAATTCAGACTTCTAGATCCAGTTTGAAGGTAAAAAGCTGAAGCAAGGAGACCTCTGGCCTTTGAGGACCGAGAAGGGGAGGAAGTGGCTCATGTCGTGGGATCCATACCTGTGCAATGTGGTTCTCATCACAGCTGGCGATGACATGCCAGCCAGGCATCCAGCAGAGGGATACAGCAGAAGTGCCCAGTTCAGAAGCTTCTCAGTATCATGGCTGAAAGACACTGTGTAAGCAGGTATGGGGGAAGGAGAGTAGTGTCCTATTGACAGAGACCTGATAAACATTGAGAGCATTCATCCTGGGGTGTGAGACCAAAATAAGTTCCAAGACAGCTTAATGACCCATCCCAGCCTTCTCCCAGGAGTGAGTCACCAGCCTTGTATTATCCTATCAGCCTTCCCTGCCCTGGCGCTCATGACAAAGCCACCAAGATACCACATGGGCTGCACTGCTTCCGGATAAAAGCTTCGGGCCTGTACCACAGGGAAGATAACACTAGACGGGCTCATCAATCATTCCCAGGCAGGCTGCACGCTCCCTTCATTTCTTGTGTTCAGGGTTTGCATAAGCAGGCACGGTGTAGAGGTGAATGTCTCCGTAGTTCTCCAGGGCTCTGTAGTCACTGAGGCTGCCCAGGCCTGCTCCTACCCTCAGTACTGCTTGCAAGAGGAGTCCCACTTTACAGCAGAGTATTAATGAGACTTGACATGAGTGGCCTGGTGCCCAATTCAACTGCAGACCTATCAGTAATGGAAATAAGGAAAACAAGGGTCGAGACTAAAGGATCATAAATTCAAGGTCACCCTGGTCTGAAAATCAAGTTCCAGGACAGCCAGGGCTACATAATGAGACACGATCTCAAAAACAAAACAGAAACAGAAAACAAAGCCAGACAAACAAAGGAACAGGAGAGCTGGTCAGACTCGAACAGGGGCTTTGAATTTCTTGGAGAATGTTCTTCACTGAGACTAATTAGTGGCAGCCTATCAGTTGCTGCTCTTCTGAGGACTAGTTGACATTTTGAGAGGTTAGGGTGTGCTCTGGGTACTGTTCAAAGACCATTGCATATCTGTGTCACCTCCAGTATTAGCAATAAGCCTAGGCAGGGGATATGTGCTGTTATTATGAATACTACCCACCCTTCATGCCCTACCTTCCCTCCTCCCCCCCTACCCCGGTCCAACTCCAGACCAGAGAACAGTGGGGGGGGGGGGGGGGGGGGGCTAAGTTGCTTTCCTGAAGGCGCACGAATCTTAGAACCTGGGCTTAGACCTGTATAGTCCATGCTTCACTGGATCCTTTTCTGTTTTTGTTTGTTTGCTTGCTGCAGCACTAGGTGGGAGCCAGCTCCTTGGGGACACTAGGCAAGGCTATCGGTACCTCCTGGTCCTTGGAGTTCACGTTTCCGATTACTACGGAACACTGGCACATGGAAAGTGCTTCACGGTTGTTAGTGTTTGACTCAATGTTTGCCTTAACCGGGCATGGTAAACACACCTGTAACCCAGTACTTTGGCAACTGAGGCATGAGGATAGCAAGCTCAGAGCTAGCTTGGGCCATACCTTAAGTTCCAGAAGAGTGTAGAATAGATATTAAGATTTTTGTCTTTAAAAAAAAAATTAATAAAAGTACCCAGGTGGAGGTAGTGATGCATGCCTTTAATCCTAGCACTCAGGAGGCAGAGGCAAGCAGATCTCTTGAGTTCAAGGCTGTCTTGAAAAGCCAAAGAGAAGAGAGAGAGGGAGAGAGAGAGACAGATAGACAGACAGAGACACAGACAGATGGAGACAGACAGAGACTCAGAGAGACAGAAACAGGGAGACAGAGAGACAGGAAGACAGAAAACCAGAAAGACAGAGAGAAGTTTCATTTTTAGTATATTTAGAGAAATAAGATACCCAGGAAAAAAAAAACCAGAAGATTTCACAGAGGTGAAGTATTAATCAGGAAAGATTGGAGCTGGAAGCCTGCGGGAGGTTGAACCCACAGAAATAGGAGGAGGATAGAGCCAGTGGCCAGTGCTAGGCAGCAGGCTCTACTCCAGGAGTAACATGGACCATTCAAAGCCTGACAGTGTTGGGAGGAGCCCAGGCAGGCAATCAGCGGAAGTCCTTGGTAAGGACTGGGCAGTGGGAAGTGGAGACACAGTCAGTGGCCTGCATTTGAGGCAGGAGACTCTGCTTCCTCGTGGATGAGGTTGGGGAAAAAGGCACATTGACTAATAAATAGGCTGGCATCCACAAGCCAATCTAAGAGCCAACTGCATGGGATGGAGTTAGAATTGGAAAATCTCATCACGTCTTTGTAGATGTGATTGGACCACAGCGGGACACTTGGCCCCACCTCGGCATTTAAAGGAGGGCTCCAAACTCAATAACCAAGAAAAATAATATTTTTAAAGATTTATTTATGAGTGTTTTGCCTGCATGTATGTGCATGCACCATATGCATGTCTGGTGCCTGTGTAGGTCATAGAAGGCATCAGATTCCCTAGAACTGGAGTTATAGATGGTTACAAACCATCATGTGGGTGCTGGGATCTGAACCTGGGTCCTCTGCAAAAGCAGCAAGTGTTCTTAATCACTAAGCCATCTCTCTAGCCCTTAAAAAATTTTGATTTTGAGACAAGATCTTGCTAATTCATCCAGGCTGGCCCTTGAACTTACACCATAGCCCTGACTGGTCTCAAACTTCTCTTGCCTCAGCCTCTTGAGTAGTTGGAACAACAGGTATAAGCCACAGGGCCTGGCTTGCCTTGGGTTTCATGGACCAGGCTTAGGTGAGTCCTGGAGACAATACTGGCTACACACATGAGGTAGCTCTGTGGACTTTGTAGACAAGAGCCACGCATGCCTTAAGATTCCTCAAATCTCACATGCAGAACCCAGAGTGGCCTAATCTCAGGCAGAAACAGGCTGGCTGCTACAGTAGGGCCAGGAAAGAATGCAATAAGCAATTGGTATCAGTAGGAATGAGATCCTGGAAGTGGGATGCCTGCTGGGTTCCAAGTAAAATCAGGCTTTAGCTAGAGTTAGCTAGAATCTGGGGAGTGTGTGTGTGTGTGTGTGTGTGTGTGTGTGTGTGTATCTATGTGTGCATGTGAGTGTGTGTGAATGTATGTGTGTATCTCTATGTGTACATGTATACGTGAGTGTATATGTATACTTGTGCGTATGTGTGTGTGTATATGCATGTGAGTGTATGTGAGTGTGTATGTATGTGTGTGTGAGTGCTATGTGAGAGTGTGTGTACATGTGAGAGTGTATGTGTGAGTGAGATGTGTGTGAGTGTGTGCATTTCCCCCCACGGGGGTTAACAGAAGCAATGGGTCAGGCTGGTGGCAGCTGGTGGGAATGGGACTGTAGCAGTCTGGGACAGAGACTCCTTCAACCATGGGCAAGAAGCACTGTCCTGAGCTTCCATTTGTGACAGTGACTAATCTCATGATATGGCATTATCACATGGCTTAGGGCAGGTTAGGCAGGGAGGGACATCTGGACTTAAGTAAGATACACACAGCAGGAAGTTAGAAAGGGGAAAAGGTGATTGTTGGCAGAGATGGAGGGCAGGGCTCTGCTCAAAGGGCAGGGATGCCAGCTAGCACTGCCAGTGATAGTATCAAGGGCATTCGTTTGGCACCTAGGATCAGGGACCAAGTACTGACTTCTTATGAAAGAAATGAGCTGAGTGAAACCTGATATTTTATTACTATTTCCCCCCAATAAGTCTGTGGCCCAATGTCACCAACATCTCTCTACTGTTTTATACCTATTTGTTTTTTTTTTTTTTTATTTTGTGTGCATGTGGGCCTGTTTGTGCCTAACAAGCACACGGAGATCAGAGGACAACTTGTGGGAATTGGTTCTCTCCATCTACCGTGTGGGTTCCAGGGACTGAACTCAAACCATCAGTAGGGCAGCAGATGCCTTTACTGACTGAGCCATCTCACCGACACAAGATGATTCAAACAACCAACTCCCCCATCACCTACCACCAAACTTATCACCCACGGTCAACCATATGACTTCAGAATAGGATCCATTCAAGATAGAGACAATCAAAATTAACTTTGAAAACTTCCAACCTCCCCTTTATGCTTGTTCTCTCTCTCTCTCTCTCTCTCTCTCTCTCTCTCTCTCTCTCTCTCTCTCTCTCTCTCTATCAGTTTGCTGATGATCAGAAATGCTGAATGCTGTCCTCTAGCAGGGACAATAAGAGAGCAGACTGCAGGGCGCCTTCATGCCCAGGGACCCTAATTACTTTTTGCTTGGTGGGAGGAACACAAGGGCCCTGGTGTTGGGTGCAGGGTGTCTGTCTGTCTTGTCCTCAGTGTTTGGACTGATCAAGGCCACCCTCATCTTCCTTTCTGGCACCTCTAACATCTGTCTTCAGATACCTCACCCACAGGTACAATGACCTTCTTCTTTCTGTCTTAATTGGTACCCACTTAATCCAGGGCCACTGAGTCTCCCCCACTGACAGCCTTCCTTTTCCCTTTGAGTCTGACATCTTTTTTGTTGTTGTTGTTTGTTTGTTTGTTTGTTTGTTTGTTTGTTTGTTGAGACAGGGTTTCTTTCTGTAGCTTTGGGTATCCTGGAATTCTTTCTGTAGACCAGGCTGGCCTCAAATTCAGAATCCACTTGCTTCTGCCTCTAGAGTGCTGGGATTAAAGTCACGCACCACAACTGCCTGGCAACGCCTGAACTTTCTGTATCCAGTTTGACCTTTGGCTACACTTTGCCTTCTCGCCTGCCTTTCAATGCATACCTTGCTCCATCCCCTCCCAGAATCCTTCACATTGGCTCCAGTTTCCAGCATCTGCACAGGATGTTAGGGCTTATAGCCACAGTGACTGAGACCTAGTACTTCTTCTCTGACCCTGTGGGAGACAGACGAAGGGGAAGGCTGAATTTCAAGTTGGAATACTACCTGTAGACAACAATGGGCGCCGGGCAAGTTGGCTAAATGGATGAAAGACCTAGAAAAGCATGTCTCTTAGTGAATAAGCTCTCCAAAGCAGGACTGTATCTCCTGACCATCTTAGGAGCCTTTACTTCCTATGAACCCCTAACTCTCAATGCTCACTCTCGTCTTACTTTCTAGCACCTCGACGTACTGAGGTCCTTTAGCAACTTACAGGTAGCTTTGCATAGGAGGCCTTCCTTCAGGCCACTGGTTGCCATGGTAAAGTGCTGAGATAGGCATCCAGAGAGACATTAAGACAAAAGAATTGGGGTGCTGCATTCCTGGGCACACACACCCAACAAACTAGAAGGAAAGCAGGCACTAACGTTCTGAGAGCATACTTACTGTGTGGCAGGGTTGGGCTAGTTTCACCCCCAAGTTCCTGGATGCTTTGGTCTCTCTGGGTCTGGCAGTGAACAGCTCCCCACGGACAATTCAGGGAGAATCATTCAGTCTTTGAACTCCACCTGATGAGGGAGGCTCAGTGTCTCAGTAGATTTGTTTTGATTTTTAAAACCCATCGATATGGGGTTGGAGAGCCCAGTGTCTAAGAGCACAGGCTGCTATTGCAGAAGAAGTGGGTTCAGTTCCCAACACCCACATGGCATCTCACAACTGTCTCTCACTCCAGTTCCAAGGGATTCGCCTTCGGTTTCCCATGGGCTCTGCACACAAATGGCATAATACAGGCAAACACACACACACACACACACACACACACACACACACACACACACCAACAAATGAAGCACACAGATCCGCTGGTACTGTGTTGGCTCTCCTCCCATACTCATCCTAAGACTAGGCCTTTCTGACCTCCCACCTGCACGACAAGGAAGATTGCCCTATGTGATGTCATCCCCCATCTACCGAGGCTTACTTTCCACTGCATTGGTTGTCCTCGTTGGAACCCAAGTTTATGTAAATAAAAGGGGACATACCCAAGAAAGGGAAAAACAAATCAAAGAAGCACCATTTAAAATATTACTTTATGTGTATATGATTTTATTTGTAGGGGGTTTTCAAGACCGGTTCTCACCATGTAACTCTGGATGGCTAGGAACTCTTTAAACCAAGCTGGCCTTGAACCAACAGAGATCCAGCTGCCTTTGCCCCCTGAGTATTGGGATTAAAGCCGTGGGCCACACTCTTATCCTTTAATGGGGTTTTTGAGAAACTGCCTGGTGCCAGTAGAGGCCCGAGGAGTGTTTAGATCTCCCAGAACTGAAGTTATAGGTGGCTTTGAGCCATCATATGGGTACTGAGAATCAAACCTGGGTCCTCTGGAAGAACAGCCAGGTGCTCTTATCCACTGAACCATCTCTCTAGCCCTTCGCTATTATTAATTTATTTTGGGCAGGAACTTTGGGGGAACTGGATCGCTCCTTCCATCTCATGGATCCCCAGAAATTGAACCCGTTAGACTTGTGGTGGAGACCTGTACTCATTGAGGTACCTTACCAGTGCCTCCCCCAAGTAATTTTTAATGATTTGGTTTAGTACCAGTGATGGAGTTTCCCAAGCACAGAGAGACCAGAAAGGATGGTGAAAAGACTTGTCATGTCAGCTGCCGAGACCAGAGATTTTCAAAATCTGCTTTACTGCCAATGTCACTAACACTGCAAAAGCTGCCCACAGAGGCAAGCATGTTCCCCAGGAGGTCTGGTGTGCTGCCTTTGGTGACTAGCCAAACTTGTGTTCCTATGAGGGTTTGCCCTCTGATCTCCTGGGTGTTTCCCCAACTTTCCACATGCATTTATGGAGAAAGCTGTTGCTTTCTTTCCCTATGGGAAGCTGGAAGGGGACTGGACAGTCTGGCAGCTAAGAGTGTGGGTGTGGGGTGGGGGAGTAGGGGCATCCTGAATTCAAAGTCCACATCTGCATCTGAGGCCTGGCTGTGCTTCTGACCAGGGCAAACTCCCTAATAGAGCTGAGATTATCTTTTCCTGAGTCAGGCAATCTGTCAAGATCAATGAGTCTATGTGTACTTATTAGTTTTGGTTAATTATAAGCGTACATGTAAGCTGGGTGGTGGTGGCGGCGGCAGCGGCAGCGGCAGCAGCAGTGCATGCCTTTAATCCCAGCACTTGGGAGGCAGAGGCAGGTGGATTTCTGAGTTCGAGGCCAGCCTGATCTACAGAGTGAGTTCTAGGACAGCCAGGGATACACAGAGAAACCCTGTCTCAAAAAAAAAACAAAAACAAAAACAAAAACAAAAACAAAAGCATACGTGTAGAATATGTAATTCACCATATGGAGATGTAGATTGTAGAGAAACATGCCAAGAAAGATTCCTCTTCCCCGAGCTCAATAAACTGGAGAAGCACCCTTCCACCACTGTCTGTCACACACAGCCATCATTATGTGTGCGCAGAGTCCCCTCCAGCTCCCATGCTGCAGACTCGCAGTGTGATTCCATGTCCCAAGATAAGACTGTGGATTCTCACCTCTTCTCATTCATTTGCTGCCAACAAAGGTTTCCTTAATTATGTATTTCTCAACCCAGAGCCTCACTGAGCTACACGCTGCAGCTGTAGAGAGAGTCTTGCTAAGTTTCCCAGGGTGGCCTTGAACTTGAGATCCTCTTGCCTTAGTCTCTCAAGTAGATGAGATAACAGGAGTGTATTACCATGGGCAGGCCAGTTTTATTTAGTTCTAAAAATATACATTCTGCTGCTCCCACCTTCCAGTGAGAGAGAGGGAGACAGTTTGTGTAGACCCAAAAGACAATTGTGTATGACAATCCTGAATTTCTGGTTCTTGGGTCGTGTAGCCTCTTCAGCTTGAACTTAGTGGAGAGAGTAATATTTACACCACAGACACTGGCGAGTGCCACAAAACAGGGCTTCCCCTTCCATTCTGACCCCATATAGTTGTCCAGCACACTGCTATGTCCTACAAAAATCATGGTCATACAACTTGGAGGGCAGCTGACATCAGGTATGATGTCACAGGCCTGTGATCCCAACACTGCAGAATTGGAGACAGGAGGAGGGTGAGTTGGAAGCCAGCCTGAGATGCACAGCGAGACCCTATGGGCTAGGCAGCTAAACAACATCTGGATTGTTTGATTCTTGAATTGAGGGGATGGAGTTTGTCAGCTATGTTTCTGCTAGTGGCGTTAACAGAGCCCTGGGCAAGATCCTATGGTCAGAAGCTGGCAGAAGCAGGGGTTTCCTGCTCCTCTTTCCTGACCCTAGTGCCTCATCCTTTATAGCTTTTAACCTCTATGGACATGGTGGCAATAGCAATCCAATACGAACTCTGCCTCCTATGTCTACACCCCTTCACAATGTAAAGTGACACTGGCCTTATGGTCTCTTAAAAGTTTTTTATTTATTTTTATGTGTATGGGAATTTTGCTTGCACATATGTCTGTTCCTTCATGCCTGTGGTTCCTGCAGAGGACAGGAGAGGATGTTGGATCCCTTGGTACTGGAGTTAGAGACAGTTGTAAGCTGTTGTGTAGGTGCCGAGAATCAAACCTGGGTCCTCTGGAAAGAGCAGCCAGTGCTCTTAACATCTCCCCAGCCCTTTTGTGATGTTTAAAAACCCATAGAATAGGGCAGAAAAATATATTGAACACATCTTGAAGTTTAAACCTAAAATGGTCTTCCAGCTTCTACCATGGCCCTTTTACAACCTGAAAACCTTGTGCTTTCATGAAGCTCAATCACTTGAGGGATGGGGGCAGGGGGCGAGGATGAGAAGCCACTTAGAGAGATGGTCACCAGCACTAAGTGTCTCAGACCAGTGAATGGTCTTGTGTTGGACCCTCCAGCCCAAGAGACGAACCTAGGTGAGACCAGCAAAACACCCCAAGTGGCCGATACACACAGTATCAGGGCTGGCCTGCTCATGATACATGTGTTCTCTTAATAGCAGTTCTATAAAGATAACAGACTCCAGTGGAATTGGATTACTTTGCCCTCTACTCTAAAAGGTCCCATTTGTTCCCATTCCTCTCTCCAGACGGTCAGAGGGATCAGAAATGATCTATTCTCACAACCCAAGAGCCTAGCACAGAGCTTATAGCCAGGCCACAAGGAATGCAGCTGACTCAGAACCCAGGATTTAATCCCCAAGAGCAGGACACAGAGCACCCAGGGCTGATAGCCTCTGCAGTTTTGAAATTGTGAAAGACAGAAAACACAAGCAGCAGAGCCAGGAGGCAGGAGGCTAAGCCCAGGGAACCTGCTGGCCTGGACAGACAAGCACCAGCCTTCCACAGCCCTACCTTTGGCCCAGCTCTTCTCCAAGGTGCAGGTAACTTCAAGGTAAGGTTGGACTCTTGGTGCTACCTGGAGTTCCACCACTCCGCAGCCTCTGTTCAGATAACTTATAGGGCTGAGAGGCAGCTCATCTGGGAGAGGACTTGTCTAGCATTCATGGAGCCCAGTTGCTATCTTCAGGACCCCAGAAGCTAGGCTTGTCCCCTGTCATCCTTGTACTGGGGAAGCAGCCAAAAGGAGGACCCTGAGTTCCAGGCTGAGCTACATAGAGAGACCATATCTCAAAAACGAAAGAACAGAAACAAGAGAGACATCTTCCTCTTTCTATGACTCCAGTTCTGTTTTGGCTGCCTGAAGCTGGAGCCAGGAAAAGCAGTTCACTGGGTCACCTTGACCCCTTTGGTTGGTGCTTGGAAATTATCCTTCTCCAAGAGGAAGGGGAGCAGAGAAGAAAGGGTGGAGCCGGGTGAGGAGTAGGGATAAGATTGCCTGACGCTCTTGCCCAGATTTCCCCCTGACCTACAGATTAAAGTTCAACCTTTTTTTTGGTATGCAGAGCCCTTCCCATTGAGCTCACCCATGGTCCGAGCCTTATCTCCACCTTTCCCTGATCTGCCCTAACAACCTTAGAGTTGGAGTTGATATTTGGTAGCTGACTTGTGACTCAGGCTCGGAGTCTGTAATGGCCCATTCCCTTCTCCATCCATGAGTGATGCCCTCCCTGAAAAGCCTAGTTCTTCTCTAGCAGCAACTGCTGACCCTATTGCAGTCAGTCTGGTAAGATGGTAGGACCACTCATTCATTCATTCGTTCATGTATGCACGCATTCATTCGTTCCCGTACTTTATTCAGTGAACACCGGCAGTGTTTGGTTCCAAAGTCTCTACAGGTCAGATTTGTTTATTAAAAAGCCCATCCTACCAGGGGGTGGTGGTGAGTCCCTATAATCCCAAGTACTCCGGAAGCAGGTGGATATCTGAGTTCGAGGTCAGCCTGGTCTACAGAGTGAGTTTCAGGACAGCCAGGGCTACACAGAGAAACCCTGTCTTTAAAAAAAACAAGACAAAACAAAATGAAAGAACACCACACTTCCAGCTGTGGGATGCGAAATGGATTCGATTCAGGGGTGGAAACAAGGCAGGGAGGCCGGGGGAAGGCTGGGCCTCCAAGTGCTTCAAGGAAAGGGAACATCTGGCCAGATTCACAGGTGGGAGGGCTAACAGATGGCCACTGTAGGTTACAGATAGGGACAAAGAGAGCAAAAGAGGTGATTCTGACTTGGTCCTCACGTTTTTTGGCTTGAGGACTGTGTCTTTTCCACTAGCAGGAGGCCGCCATCTTCTCACCCAGAAGGGTAAATCAGACCAGAGGAGGCCAGAAGACAAGGCCTATTGGAGAGAGACCCATAGCAGGGGAGAGAACCTCAGGGAGGGGAGCTGGCAGCAGTGGGCACCTGGCAGAGGGCTTGCAGGGGAGAGAAATGTTGAATGAAGCTATTGTAGCCATCTGTTCATGAAACTCTTGAGACAAACAGAAACAGTATTTCCAAATACACCCAAATCAGATCTCCTTCAAAGTGATAAGTTAATTGCTTGGGGATAGAGCACAGAGTGGGTGTGACAGTCTGTTTTCACTTATGTAACAGAGAGAGAGTAGTTTGAACTAAAGGACTCTTTGGAAAACAAACATTCTTGTAAATGAAGGAAGGCCCCAAATATGATATACACAGGTAGGTTATATGAAATAATTGAACATAGGGAATACAATGCTCGCTTTATTTATTTTATTATATTTATTATATTTTATGGTGTGTGTGTGTGTATGCACCAAATATATGTGTATGAAGTAAAGCCCCAAATATAAAGATTATATACATAGGTAGGTTATATGAAATAATTGAACATAGGGAATACAACATCCCATTTATTCATTTTATTACGTTTATATATTTTATGGTGTGTACATGTGTGTTTGTGTACCAAGCATATGTGTATAACATGCCATGGCACATCTGTGAAGGTCAGAGGTAAGTTTGTGCTGATCTGTTCTCTTACTCTGCCGTGTGAGACCCAGGAATCAAACTTGGGTCATCAGGCTTGGCGGCAAGTGCCTTTCCCTCTGAGCCATCTCTCCAGGCTCCAGGCTGTTAGTATTTTATTTTCCATTGAAAAGGTAACTGCTCATTGAGAACACTTAAGTAATATACACACAATGGAAGCCAGGCATGGTTGCCCAGGCCTGTAAGCATAGCACTTAAGTGAAAGCAGAAGTGACAGCAATGTAAAGTTTTCAGCTACCTATGGAGTTCAAGGTCAGCCTGGGCTACATGACAGCCCATCTCAAACAACAACAAACCCTACCCCTCATGAAATGCAACCGCTTTTTCTCTATACAACAAACCAAACCATGGGATTACTCTATTTTTTGGTAGCTTTCTTGTCTCCCCATGGCATTACAGTCTTGTGGAAGATTGAATTGGGGTCATCATTAACCCAGAGGTACCCAAATAGAATAGTTGATGAGCAAAACCCAGGGGTGCCACCTCTCCCAGCTGCATGATCTTTTATTGTAACCCACGGTGCCCCAGCATAAGATTGTGTGTATAACTGGGTGTCTTTCTTTCCTGTTTTCTTTTCTTTCTTTCTTTTGAAGACAGAATCTTGCAGTATCACCCCGAGTAGCTTAGGACAAGACATGTAGCCCAGGGTGGCCTCAAACTTGCCTTGCAGCCGGCCTCTGTAGAAATGAAGGGGGGGGGGGGCGGGGAGGGGAGAGGTGGAGAACTCTGATACATAGTAACTGCTTCTCTGATCAGTAAGACTCCCACTCATCAACAGTTACAAAGTTTAAGATGTGTCAAAATCCTCCAGTCTGGCCTCGGTCTCAGCTGTAACGGCACTGGCTGAGCAAAACTCCAGAGCATACAACCTAGGGTACAAAGAGAAGTGACTCTCCAAAGTTGTCCTTTGACCATACACACACCATGGCATGTGACTGCCTATTAAATTCTTAAAAATTAAATATTCTAGTGGTCCTCTGTTGGACATTTAAACTATCCCGTTTCCTTCACAATTTGACATGATTCTGAAGGTAAGCACCTAGGACAAATCTGTCTTTCTACACACCCGTGTACATATCTTTATTCTCTTACAAAACAATATTGGTTCCTGCCCCTGCCCTACACACATGCTATGTGAATTCCCATGGATAAGCCCTTCCCCACTCCCTTTGGCCAACACTAACCATTAGCAGGTTTTTTTGTTTTGTTTTGTTTCTGAGACAGGGTTTCTCTGTGTAGCCCTGGCTGTCCTGGAACTCACTCTGTAGAGCAGGCTGGCCTTGAACTCAGAAATCCACCTGCTTCTGCCTCCCAAATTCTGGGATTAAAGGCATGTGCCACCACTGCCCAGCCAGTTTCCCATCTTTTAGGAGTCAAAAATCTACATTTCCTAATATAAGGCCTTCAATAATCTGACTTCTGAGCAATGGGGGGGGGGGGGGCATCCTCTCTAGAGTCTTACCTCTGAATCCTGCACCTCCAAGACACTCTGGGCCACTTATATTGTCCAAATAGTCTGTGTTCTTCCATTGGATTAGGCAGTGACACAGCAAAGCCACCAACTAGTCAATATTGATTGACAGCAAGGCCCTAGAACACTCATGTGCAAAGGTCAAGAAAAGCAAAAGATAAGGTCCAAACAAAACATTTGTGATCCACCCCAGGAGATAGGACAGTTAAACCAAGAAGTAAAGGACATTCTTAGATGCAGAAGCAGGAAACAGAGAAGCAACTGGAAGATGGAAAGGCCATGGGCCCCTGTGTGTGACCAAAGACAGTGTCAATATTTGTTTGAAGTTTAACAGTAATTTCACTTTATCTTTGTTCCCTGAGCTGACCCAAATGGAACTTGAGTTTTGGACAGAGCTAAGAAGCAAAGATGGAAAGAGAGGAGGAGTAAGGAGGGGAGAAAGGCATAAAGAGGCAGAAAAGGAGAAAATATTACGGCTTACAGAGTGGTTTCCCCAGTCCCTCCCCCTCGCCTTTCACAAGAGTGCCAAAGGCTTGGTCTATCACAGGATGGCTGAGGCTCCTGGGGCAGTCGCATGGGGCAGCCACACCCAGCCAGTACTTAGAAGTGCCGGGCAGTGGTGGTGCATGCCTTTAGTCCCAGCACTTGGGAGGCAGAGGCAGGTGGATTTCTGAGTTTGAGGCCAGCCTGGTCTACAGAGTGAGTTCCAGGACAGCCAGGGATACACAGAGAAACCCTGTCTCAAAAAACAAAACAAACAAACAAAAAAAGTGCAAAGGCTCCAATGCAAATCCTTTTACTTCAAGTTTGTATTTCTCTATTATGCTTCACTGCAACTTAGACAGCTAGGAAGTGGGAGCCCCTGGCACAGCCTATATTGATCCAAGAACAAGTGTAAACCCCTGAAAGTCAAGAGAATTTCTCAAGGCCATCCGCAGGGAGCAGCATGGCCTGTGGCAAAGGTCAGAGAGGAAATGGCCTGACTACATAGCAGTAGAACTTAAAAAACATTTTGAAAAAATCCACAGTGTGTGTGTGTGTGTGTGTGTGAATCTACTCTGTGTATGTGTGTGAATCCACTCTGTGTGTGTGTGTGTGTGTGTGAATCCACTCTGTGTGTGTGTGTGAATCCACTCTATGTGTGTGTGTGTGTGTGTGTGTGTGTGTGTGTGTGTGTGATACATGTAAGCGTCTCAGGACACTCTGTGGGAGTGAGTTTTCCCCTTTCCCTCTTGGGTCCCAGCAATTTAACTTGGGTCACCAGGCTTGGCAGCTTACATTTGTAATTGCCCAGCCATCTCACCAGCCTACAATGGTTTTTGTTTACTTTTTTTAAAAAAACTATATTACTTACCTTAGTGCGACAGTGAACAGTGTTAATCCTATTCACCAGTAGGCAGAGGCAGGCAGGTCTCTGTGATTTCCAGGTCAGCCTGGCCTACAGAGTGAATTTGAAGAGGGCAAGGACATCATAGTCAGACCTTGTCTCAAAACACCAAACCAATCAAACAGACAAAGCAACCCCTTGTTTCTTAATAATCTTTGAGGCAGTCAAAATGCTATAAACAGGTTAGAAACCAACCTTTAAGGTTTGAGCATCGAAATCACAGGGTTGTAATGTTTGGGCAAATTCTAGAGCCATGTTTATGATTGGGGTCATGCTCAGTCATGCAATATGCAACATCTTCACCAAGTTGAAAAGCCCCAGAGTCACCACAGAAATTCAGAGAAGAGGCAGCAATTTTAAAAAATTATACAGCATGGCTCAGTGGGTCAAGGGCTTGCTGGGAAAGCCCGACGACTGAGTTCAGTCCCTAAAACACATGAAAGAAAAGGCTCCACAAAGCTGTCCCTGGCCAGCTCATGTGCACTGAGCCATTCATGCACCCACACTCACACACAGAGATATGTTACAGTAATAGAATAAATAATAATAATAATAATAATAATAATAATGATAAGTAAATACCTGGAACATTTAAAACATGCCTCTCCTTCATAAACAAAGAAACATAAATTAAGGCAACAACAAAAAATAATCATAGTAACCAAGAACTTGGAAAAAATAGTATTTTGAGACTGAACTAAGCCTCCATTGGGAGTGTAAAATGGTATGGTACTTCTGGATAGTGGTTGCCTTTATGTATTAAGAGCCTTGAAAATGTCCCCTTCAGTAGAGACTGTGGCCCAGGAGCAGAGTGCTGTTCTAACATACACTGAGCTGTGGGTTTAGTCATTAGTCATGGGGTGGTAGGAGAGCAGAGCAAGAAGAGGCAGTCTCCCTTTTGACTAGGTAATTCCTCAAGGCAATAATCAGAGCTGTAACTAAAGATTTCTACATAAAAATGTTTAGTATGGAGTGTCATCAAATGTCCAACAATGGTTAAATGAATCTTTGCAAATTCGTGGAAGGTGATGCAGCAGGCAGTCATTTAAAAAAAATCAGAGGGAACAACTCGGAGTGAAACTGCAGGCCAAGGCTTCAAAGAGGACTCCATGGGTCAGTGTTTGTGTGTGAGCTCAGGAGTGGCTGTTTGTACACCTGAAACCACAGCAGAGACGGGAGGGTCCCTGGACCATGCTGCCTGACAACCTAGCTTCACATTCAGTGACAGAGACCGTCTCAGAAGAAGACAGAGAGTGACGGAGGAAAACACTAGATGTCTTCCTGTGGCCTCTGTGTTTGTGTGTGGGGTTCTCTCTAACACAAAGAGATGGGGCAGGGTGTTCCTCATGGTCACCACTGCTTGCTGAAAGATGAGTTTCTTCTTCATATATATAAAGATTTATTTATGATTATTCCTAAGTACACTGTAGCTGTCTTCAGACACACCAGAAGAGGGCATCAGATCTCATTAAGGGGGGTTGTGAGCCACCATGTAGTTGCTGGGATCCGAACTTAGGACCTTCGGAAGAGCAGTCAGTGCTCTTACCCGCTGAGCCATCTCGATAGCCCCCTCTTCTTTATATTTTTATTTGCAGTTTCTGCAACAGGGTCCTGATTGTACAGTTCAGGATGCCCTTGAATTTGCTCTGTGACACAAACGGAGTTTGAATTTGTGATCCTCCAGCCTCAGCTTCCACTCACACATCGCTCTACCTAAGGCCCCCTCCCCTACCCCCGATGATGTAAATTTCCTAAAACGAAGATTTCTAGGTTTGAGACCCCATTTTTTTTTTTAACATTTATTATTCAAGTCAGGAGGCAATGAAAATCTCCATATGTCTCCTGTGGAGGTCAAAGAACAACTCTGTGGAATTGCTTTGAGTTCCAGGGATTCAACTCAGGTCACCCGACTTGCATGGCAAGTACCTGTACCCACAGAAACACCTCACCCACCCAGATATTTTATACTTGAGTTCAAGTTTCCTTTAAAAAAAAAAAAGTTACCAGTGGGGATAATTTTTTGTTTGTTTGTCTGTTTGTTTTCGTGGTTTGTTCACTTGCTCTGTGCTGAGTATAATTTGTTTCTCTGTGAGTTGCAGAAGAACACTTACAGAGGTTTAAAAGGTAAACCAGACCTAGGCAGTTCCTGGCATTGCTCAACGGTCCTATTTCTGTGGCTACCTTCCATTTCCTTTGTCATGTTTGTAGGAAAAACTGGTGAGGCTTCCCAGCAGCTCCATGTTCAAAGGCAGGAAAGTGGTTTATTAACTTATTATTTATCAGTCCCGGAGATTCCTTGTATATGTTAGAGGAGTGCCAAAGTCTGCTCACCAGCCATTAGGGCTTTTTTGTTGTTGTTGTTGTTGTTGTTGTTGTTGTTGTTGTTGTTGTTTTTCGAGACAAGGTTTTTCTGTGTAGCTCTGGCTGTCCTGGAACTCACTCTGTAGACCAGGCTGGCCACAAGCGCAAAAATTCGCCTGCCTCTGCCTCCCAAGTGCTGGGATTAAAGGCATGCGCCACCACAGCTTGGCCAGTCATTAGGTTTTGAGACAAGGTCTTACTGTATAGTCCAAGCAAGTCTTGCATTCTCTTTCCTCCTACTGAGATCACTATGTCTGGCTACTGTTCCCAGGGCAGGGAAGAGTTAGTTCCTCCCTCCCATGGAATCTAGCCTGGGGTCACTTCAGTGCTCACAGTGTGGTCGTGGTGGTGTTTTGATTTCAGAAGCTGGGTCATAGGAGACCATGTGGCCTCCACATGGCTCTCTCTGTATGTTCATTCTTTGGAAACTCCCTCTTGGAATGTTTCTTCTTAGAACCAGTAGCCGAGCCATGAGAAGCCCAGGCCCTGCAGGGAGTTTAGAGATTACACAGCAACAGTGCCAACTGAGTCTAGTGTTAAGAGTCATATCAGCCCAGGCGTCAACATGGCAGTCTCCAACCCCGTGCTGTCCAAATCAGGAATCACTGACCACATGTGGTTATTTAAAGTTCAACTTCATTAAAATCCAGTTTCTCAGCTCCCCAGGCCACAGTTCCTGGGCTTTGTAGCTTGTTAGCACAAATGTATCCCCTTTCCCTCTTTGCAGACAGTTCCATTGTACAGATCTGTTCCACCTGATTCCCAGTCGGCCGGCCGACCGACCGACCGTCTTCCTAGCAGAGAGGTTCTAGTCACTGTAGAGACAAGGCACACATGCCCACTTGCCCTTCCGAATTCCTGACCAGCAAGATCCACAGCCACAATACAGTGGGTGCTTTCTACCGTGATAGATGGGGTTTGGGGATAGCTTGTTATATGCTAATAGTGACTGGAGCAAACCCCTTGGGGAAGAAATGCTTCCCCCACATCCATCCCAGCTGACTTTTGTGTGACATTGGTAAAACAATGTCTCAATGCTCGCACCCTACTACAGCGAAGCCTGAAAGAGAACCCCCTGAGCTCTGGCCCAACCTCTTCAGTTCGGGAAGGCTAGGAAAGGAGGGGCATGGGAATCCACTCAACTTGCACCAGAGTCTGCCACAATTGTTTGTGTGTAATTTTAGTAAGCCAGGCTACATAATAACATATGCACGCCCGTGCTCTAAAGTGTATTTAAAGTACTCTAATAACATTCGCTCTTGGAGAGCTTTAAATAAATGTTCTTGGTGCTCAGGATGTCTTCAGCACAGTATCGCTCCCTAAAATCTGCTCTATAATCTCTCGCCAACATCAAAATCTTCCTCTTTGGCTACTGGAGAGTCACTTCAAGAACTGGCTTAGACGTTTGCTCATCAGGATAATAAGGAGCAGGTTAGGCGGAGGCAGTCTCCTCTTGGCCTGAGTTGCCTCTGTGGGATTGTTTGTTCCAAAGATGAATAGGTTTGTTCAGAGTTATCTGGTCATCTCTTAGTTACATTTAATCGAGTGAATCTGCTCTGGAGAAGGTATGGCCCTTTTCTACAGACTCAGGTAGAACCTCCAGGAAACCACAATGACATTTTCTCCGATGCTACAGCATTGCCATCCTTTGAGAGATAATTAGGAGAGAACTAGTTTTGTTGGTAATAATGCAATGATTCCTTTTTAAGATGGATTTGTGGAGATAGGTTCTCCAGCTGACTTTCAACTAGAGATCTTCATGCCTAGCCGCCATCAGAGCTGGGATTACAATCTGCCACCTCGCCTGCTATGAAGTATGTATGGGGTTGTTTTGAGATAAAGTTTCGTGAAGCCCAGGCTGGCCTCTAACTCACTGTGTTGTTTTAGGATTACCTCAAACTCCTGATCCTCTTGCCTCTACTTTCCAAGTACTGGGATTATAGGCACTAATCACCATACCTGGCTCCTAGGAAATAATCTGTTTGTGGCAGAATCTCACCAAGACTAACTTAGAACCCCAAATTCTTCTATCTCAGTTTCTGCTAGAATTAGAGCAATATACAACCACTCCCAACATGATTTTTATTAATTTTAAAATGTATATCTATGGTTTGTGTTGTGCAACTATTTAAGAAGAAATGAGTAACAAATAGCAACATACTTGTATGTTGTCTTATTTCCTAATAAAGGTCAGCTCTCTAGTGCACTGGCTGTTTGTAAATACTGTGGGCATCATAGTGGCTGTTCTCTAGTAATTTCATGTCTGTTTATGGGGATGCAGAATAAGATGGTTTCCTCTCAGAAATAAGGATAAGAGAATGTGTGTGTGTTTGTGTGTGTGTGTGTGTGTGTGTGTGTTCAGTTCTGGACACTTTAAATCGCTGCAATTTATGATATAAACAGAAAGTGTTTTTATTATAATGTGCCCCCCTCCAGGATTCCTTAAAGATGTGAGGTTGTGAAAGGGAGGACTGTAGTTTCTAGGGAGCACTATTTCTTTTTCTTTCTTGGCTTTGGAATACCAGGAATTGAATCTAGTAGGGTCTTTGCGCATGCTAGGCAAAGGGAAAGCAAACTCTCATGCCAGCCACAAGGTATGCAATTATATGTATTATTTATTTATTGTAGAGATAGGGGGCTGAAACGATGGCTCCACCATTAAAGACTAGGCTCACAACTGAAAGTACAGTAGAGATAGGATCTTACTACGTAGTCCAGGCTGGCTTCAAGCTTGCCATCCTCCTGCCTTAGACTCCTAGGTGTGCTGGGGTTACAGGCTTGTACTACTGAGTTATACCCCAGATTTTTTTTAATTTGAGACATGGTCTCACTGTTGTCCAAGCTGACCTTGAACTCATTTTGTTACCCAGACAAGCACTGACCTTCAATCCTCCTGCCTCAGCCTTCTGTGTACATGCCATTACAAGCCTGAGTCATCAGTTCCTAAGGAGACTCTCTAGATTGCGGCATCACCTGGAGGCTGAGTTCAGTATTTTTATCTCTATAAATTTATATAAATTTAAGTGATGGTTTAGCAGTCTACACTGCTGTGGAATTCTAAAGCAATTGATAAATGGTAATTAGCTGTGAGAGGTCCTTTAAAGTGCAAGACGAATAAAAGAGCAGTACAGTTGGCCTTTGGGCTGGGAACCTCTCATACTCCCTACCCCCACCCTCAGGAGTTCTGGAGTTAACCCATAATTTTGTCTGTTTTTGTTTGTTTGTTTGTTTGGTTGGTTGGTTGGTTTTTTGAAACACGTGCCCCAGGCTAACCTGGAACTTGCCTTAAAGCCCAGGCAGGTTTTGGACTTGTGATCATCCTGTGTCAAGTTGAGTATTGGGATTTACAGGTGTGTGTCACCATGCCCAGTTAACACATACAGTTTAAAGCTGCTGTTACTGATATTTAACCGGTCCCTAGGAGGTAAGTGCTTCAGTACTTTAGATCTGGGACTGTAGATTGGAGAAATTCAGAAGGGGAGGAAGTCGGAGAGCAAGAGACCTGTTCGTTTCCTCTAGAGAATTCTTGAAAAGTACACACAAGCTTAACAAAATTATGATTCATCTATTTTTAGTTAGACATTTTAATCTCAGCCAAGCCTAATATGCTCCCTAATTATAGTGATATATTTTTCAAATTACAAATCAAGACACATGGCCCAGCACATGTGTCTGTAATTCTGAGCGTTTGGTGCAGTAACATTTGCCTAATGGTAATAAATTATGCTTCTAGGGCACACGAAAGATAAAAGTGTTTTTCTTGGTAAGCCAGTCCCAAAATATCTTACCTAGATTCTTGCAATTTCTGTGCCCAACTAACTATAGAATTAAAAATGCCTTATTTCCGCGACAAATTAAAGTTCGCGCTAGAAAATCAAAACCACACAAAAGAGGAAAACAATGGAAGAATTATTTATATTAAAATATTTCGTTGCCATATGCTTCCATTTTAAACACCACGCTCTCACAATCTAATCCCATTCTGCAACTAAAAAGCTGAAATACTAAAAATAAAACAGAATTTAAAGCGTTTCAGAGTAAAACTTCTATGTTCTTAAAGGAAAAAAAAAACGCTACCCAAGTTTTAGGAACCTGTGCAATTAACAAGAAATGGGTCACCTGACCGGTCCCCACCCCACCCTTCAGCCCATTCCACAGACCCTCCCCTTCTCACACGCCGTGAGACTTTAGAAATATCCTGTCTAAAGCTGGTCCTTCTAAAAGAGGAGGTGGAAACCCACGCAAGCAGGTCCGAGTGCAAAACAATAGGCTACATCCCAGACTTTTGCATCCATAAAACAAAAAGTCTCTTGGCGGGTCGCGCAGATGAGGGTTTGTGCCCTGGGTGGTACAGATGGTCTACACAGACGGTGAGTTGCAGTTTAACCTCTAGACAGAGGCGTAGACATGCCCGCCCTGCAGTGTTAAAGGGCAAGGCGGCACCGGGACCTGTTTTTTTCCAGGAAGCATGCCCCGAATGCCCAGGGCAGGGAAGGGGAAGGCAGGGCCCTGGGCGTTTCATTCACGGCTGCGCTTTCTCCCCCTCCTCTTCCTAGGCTCCCCCTCGACTTTCTCTCCTCTTTACCCCGTCCGAGTTTGACGTCGGTCTCCTGGAGACCAGACAGCCAATCGCCTGGCCGCTAAGGTCCAGCGCGACCAATCAGGCATCGTTGCTACCTGTGAGTAATTATTTTTAGCCAAGAGGAACGCCCCGTTCCACTCCCGACGTTAACTCGGATTTCTGGGCTGCAGGTTGTGGAAACGGCGCCTATCAGCGCCCCTGGAGTCCCTTGCGTCCCCATTCCCTAGACACCCGTGCACAGTTCAGAAACTCTCGCAGGTTCCTCGGCAAGGCATCGAGTTTATTTTGTGGGCCCGGGTGAAGGCCCTCAACATGCACGCGTGGGCGCACACACAGTCACATAGGCAGTTTGGCAGCGCGTCGCTCTCTGCGACCTTTGCTATAAGACAATTTTTTTTTTCTTACGGTCTCAAGCAACCCTCCTGTCCGAGCTGCTGCCGGGTGACCCGGGGAGATCTGGCCGGGGGGCTGCAGAGGCAGTTAAACTGTCACCTGTGCGGGAGGTGCGGCGACGTGGCCTCCCTTCCCCGCCCCCAGGTTCTGCAGTTGTGACTCTCCGGGTGGCAGTTGGCCTAGGCCCTGCGGGGATTAATACTCAATGAATCGGGAGCACGAGTCTCGGTCACCCCGGGGTGGGCTGGAGACCCACAGGTTAGCTCGCCCAAGAGTGGGGTTCTCCTCGGCCACAGTCGCCCTCGGAAGCAGCCTTTTCTGTGTACTCTGCCCTCCCTCCTCTAGCCTCGGCCGCCCCTCCCGGCCGGCCCCCGGCCGCGTTGCCACCTGCTCCCCCCCCCCATCCCCCTCCCCCTCAGGCCCCGGCGCCCTGCCACCCCATCCCTACCACCCTCCTCCAATCCCGTGCCAAGGCCTCCCTTAGCCCCTCCCCCAGACCCTCGGGACTGTCAGATCATTGGTCGCAGCGACGTTCAGGAGGCGTGACCATCTATCAGCGGCTGTCTGGACGTGGGCAGGCGGGACTTGGCCAATGGCGTCGAGGGGCAGGGCAGGGGCGGAGTCGGCGCGGCCCGGGCCGGCCGGGTGGGAAGGGCGGGACTGTGACGCGAGCGGCGCGCAACCCCGCGGAGGCTGGGGGCGGGGAGGAGGCTATAAAACGAGAGGCGGGGCGCGCGCCGCGGCAGAAGGAGCGAAGCTCTGGCCCGGCGCACAGAGGGCGCTGTACGGGGGACGCAGGGCCGGGCCGCCGGGCTGTGTAGAGAGAAGCGAGCGCGCTCGTGTAAGCCTGCGGTCCCCGCAACCCCTGAGCCAGAGCAGCGAGCTCCCGGGCCCGCCTGAAGCGTCTGTCGCGTGTCGGGCGGTGGCGACGTCTTGCACCCGGCCGCTTCGCCGCTCCCGACCCACCCGCGCCCCCGCCCGCCGCCCCTTCTCCCCCGCCCAGCCGCGGCTCGGCGGCGGCCGCAGCTCCGGAGCAGCCTGTAAGTACGGCGGGGCGGCGGCCAGGGGTGGTCGAGGGAGTGGCTGCAGCGTCCTGCGAGTCGGACTGCGGAGGGGCGGCCTCGGGGACCCGAGGGAATGGAGTGGCTCTGGGGGCCCGGTCCCGAGGCTTGACGGCCGGCGGGCAGCCGGGAGGAGGGAGCACCCGGGGTGGGGGCAGCGGCGCCCAGGCAGGGGGAGGGGGCGCCGGGAGACTGGGATCGAGCCCGGACCGGTGCTCCGGGATGCTGGCTAGGTCCCAGGAGCCTCGAGCGGGGAGCAGTGGCGGGGGCGGGGGGGACAGCAGGGTCAGGTTACGACGGGGGAGGGGAAGGCAGGGCGGCCCGCGCCGCGACCTGCCGGTGCCCCGGGCCGTGTCCCTGAGGCAGCTGGAGTCTCCTTTTCCCCGGGCCGAGCTCCTCCTCCCGGAGCAAGGCTAGTAGTCTTCCTCCTCTTCCTCCTCCACCTCCTCCTCCTCCTCCTCTGGCTGTTGCTGCTGCTGTAGCGCTCGGGCTCCCCGCGCTGTGAGCAGAAATCTAATGAGACCCAACTGGCTGTTTATGTAATTCTTCACAGTCCTGTGTTAAGGCGTTGCTTTAAAAACCACCTTCCACCCAGCCTGTCTGGGCTCGGCTGCACCTTTAAGCAATCCAGCTGAATCTGCTTTCTCTGCCTGCACTTGGGGTTCGGCTTGGAAAGTGTAGTTTGGGGGCTACACGAAAGATTCTTTGCCCTTTGTCACCAAGAATATGGAAAATGGAACAGACAAGATAACACCAGTTTGATTATTTTAAATGCCCTTTTTGATCAAACCTCCTTGTACAAATAGCTCTCCCTGGAAAATACCTCTGTTTGCCCTTGATCTTTTCTTATCCCCACCCAGTGCTGATCCAGCAAACGTTTAAAGGTCGACCTTATCGCTCCAACCTCTCCAGGGACTGTCCATTTATCCGAAGAGGGAAGGAGATGGTTTTTAAAAATAAGAATAAAACTGAGAAACCCTGCTCTTTAAACAGAGTAATCAATAAGAGTTCAAGCTGCTTGTTTTTCTTATACTTGCAGCTGAGAGGAATTTCAGAATGTGGGGGGAGGCAGTACACAATAAAAAAGAAAAGGGCTCCCAGAAGAGCAAGTTGTGTGAGAGCCCTTGGCATGGTTAAAACTAGAGGGGATAATTTGGTTGCATTTACCAAGGTGACAGTTCATTTAGTACCTTTAATTTTAGTTCCATGTACTTTGAAAATTCAAAATAATTTTGTAACTTATAACATTTCCAAATATTTAACATAAAGCAGATTTAAACGTGATGTTTCTAAAAGGAACTAGGGATTCACTTCTAAGATGGTGACTAGTAAGGAAACTATTGACCAACTTGTAAAAGTGGAGTGTACGGGTAGGTGGGTGGATGTGTGTGCAGTCCACAGTTAGTGAACACTGTGCCGGGAAAAGAAAGAGAGGATCCTTAAGCCCTGCTGGGAAATGGTATGTAATAGCTTAGGATGCTGTTTTAACTATAGATCTATCTTGAACTTTACCAAGAGATTTTTTTTATGGTCTGTTCCTTTATTTTGTAGTGGTCTTTTCCAGTCTTTCTAGCCCAGTAGACAGTTTCAAAAATAAAATTGCTTCAGGTAAGAAGCTTTGGAGCTATTACATTGATCTCACTTGGATGTGTGCGCTTTTGTTTTGTTTTCTTAAAGGATCAAGACCACGGAAGGGTGAAGGATATTCTTCTAATACCAGCACTTTGAATGAGAATTTGTTTCTCTGCCACAAACTGATTTTTTTTTTTTTAAATTTTATTTTTCTGGTGGAGGAGTTGAAGCAAAGCTAACGTTTGTGGCTTCGCAGCTATGCAGCTTGAAATTCAAGTAGCACTAAATTTTATTATTTCCTACTTGTACAATAAGCTTCCCAGGAGACGTGTCAACATTTTTGGTGAAGAGCTTGAGAGACTTCTTAAGAAGAAATATGAAGGGCACTGGTATCCTGAAAAGCCATACAAGGGCTCAGGGTTTAGATGTATACACGTCGGGGAGAAAGTGGACCCAGTGATTGAGCAAGCATCCAAAGAGAGTGGTTTGGACATTGATGATGTTCGTGGCAATCTGCCGCAGGATCTGAGCGTTTGGATCGACCCATTTGAGGTTTCCTACCAGATCGGTGAAAAGGGACCAGTGAAGGTGCTGTACGTAGATGACAGCAGCGAGAACGGATGTGAGCTGGATAAGGAGATCAAAAACAGCTTTAACCCGGAGGCCCAGGTGTTCATGCCCATAAGTGACCCAGCCTCCTCTGTGTCCAGCTCGCCCTCGCCTCCCTTCGGCCACTCTGCTGCTGTCAGCCCTACCTTCATGCCCCGGTCTACTCAGCCTTTGACCTTTACCACTGCCACTTTTGCTGCCACCAAGTTCGGCTCCACCAAAATGAAGAACAGTAGCCGTAGCAGCAAGGTAGCACGCACTTCTCCGATCAACCTGGGCCTGACTGGGACTGTGAGCGACCTCCTGAAGCAGAAAGCCATCTCTTCCTCACTGCACTCTCTGTACGGGCTGGGCCTGGGCAGCCAGCAGCCATCGCAGCCACAGCAGCAGCAGCAGCAGCAGCCACCATCGCAGCCGCCGCCTCCACCTCCACCTCCGCAGCAGCAACAGCAGCAGCAGCAGCAGCAGCAGACCTCTGCTCTTTCTCCCAATGCCAAGGAGTTTATTTTTCCTAACATGCAGGGTCA
>JADRCD010172439.1:11586-23968 GCA_019843815.1 Montemys delectorum
GCATACACAGACACACATACACACACATGCATACACAGACACACACACACACACATGCAGAGAGAGGAACCCATAAAATAAAATAAATTAAAAAAATATAAAGTTTACTCTCATTGTCTAGGCCTATAATTACCTAAAAGTTGGCTTGATAAATAATTAATCTAGGAACTTGTTTTCCTTTTCAATCGGTTGTTTGCTTGTGCTCCTGATGGAACCCAGGGTCTCACACAAACCAGCTAAGTGTCCTACCCTTGCCCCAACCCCCCATCGCCCAATAGGAAGTCTCTGCCCTGGTCTCTATTCCTGATATTCTACTGGTAGAGTTTCAGTTCTTTGACTGTTTTGAAACCATAGTAGAACTTTAAGGTCTCTATAAAAACTGACATTTTGGCACCATGTCTTTTGGTTTGTTATCAGCCAATCCTTCTTCTGTACCTGAGGAAAGGACCAGTATAAATGGGGCCCCAGGAGATGGAAGCAGATGTTCTGGAAGAGGAATTGGAATTTGGAACGAATAAGTTATTTGTTTTATATTATTTGCCTATGTCCAATCTAAGCATCAAATTCATTTTTTCCAATGCTTAATATTTTCTTTTTAGTCATGTGCTTGCACTAATCTTTAAGGAACACTCGGATTTCTTGAGAAAAGCAAAGGGAGCTAGAGAATTAGATATAAAGAATGGGCATCTTTACCACAATTTTAAAAAGCCTTTTTAAAAGTAAAAGTAAGAAGGCCCAGTCATGTAAGTGACTGTCATTTACTTACAGTGGTGGTCTTAGTGGCTCTGAAAACATAATATTGCTTACATCTACCTAAGCATAGGCATCTTTGTATAGACAGATCTTTGACAATTGATGAGGGCTTGATATTGCGAAGTATGGCCAATATTAAACACAACTAAGTCTTACCTGCAGTGTGGTGGAGTGATACCCTGGAGGGTATGGCTGAGACCCATGAAGCTCAGCTCGTAGGGCTGGCATTTCTGGCTCCAGGACATACTCAGGATTAAATGCAATGTGTCAACACACACTGAAGCCTCCTGTGCCGGTCTGACATGGGTAGTTAGTGGGGAAAGCCTTCCTTTAATTAACTGAAGACATAAATGTATGAAAGAAGACCTCTGTGAAAGATCTTAAGGTTGAGAACTTCTTACATAATAGCCATGAAGCTGAAGCAAGTGGGTTGCTTGTGACAAGAGAGCCTTTGATGTTGATAGAAAAGCAAACTGGAAAGATTCATTCAACCTTCAGAACCTCAGATCCACCCACACTGGAAATTGTCACTAACGTACTATGGCCCAGGAATAACACCTACCCGGACTTGTTATGTGAGTCTTATAATAGAAAGAGGTCAAGAGCCAAAACGAGGAGTTTCATGAAAGTAAAATAGGAATGTAGTACTAATGAAGTGGCCATAAATAAATTAATTCAGACTCCAGTCGACAGGATACCCTACTCAGATGGTTGTCATCCCTGTGATAGGCTGTGCTCCTAAGAGAAGAGCCTCCAGGATTTGTAACAGCTCATATCTTGCTGAAGGATGATGATGTTCCTGCTTTACCTCGATGTACAGTTTGGTTTGCAGTAAAATCCCCTGTATACATCTCTAATAAAATGCAATCTGTGTGTGTGGACTTTGTGATCATCTATATTCGAGGTTACATAAACATTGGACATTGCTTTGAAAGAAAACATGGGACTGTTCACCCTCAGAAGAACACTGCTTTACAACATATTGAACAGAATAGTGGTTTCTCTGGGTGTCCAGTTCCTGAGTTCTGAGTGTTAGCAGCCATTAGAAGGGGAAACTTTGCCTGTGTGATTAAATGAAGGACTTTGAGATGTAGAGATTGTCCTATCTTTTTGTTTGTTTGTTTGGTTTGGTTTTTGTAGTTTGTTTGTTGCTTGTTTAGTTGATTAGTTATTGGTTGTTGTTTTGTTTGCTGTTTGGGTGTTTCTAGTTTGATTGGCTGGCTATTGGTTATTGATTGGTTGGTTGGTTACTTTTGTTTGGGTAGTTGTTGATTGATTGGTTAGTTGGTTTGGTTGCTTATAGGTTGGTTGGTTTTTGTTGGTTGGTTGGTTGGTTGTTGGTTGGTTGGCTGGTTATTGTTTTAGTTTTGGCTTTGTTTTGCTCTTTGTTTCTCGTTAGGTGATTTTAACCTAATCACATGAGTTCTTAAAAGCAGAGACGCTTCCCAGGCTAATGTGAGAATCAGAGGAAGATGTCTGAACAGCATATAGCAGAAGGGCTATAAAGATGTGACTTCCACAGTCAATCTGCCACTGGGGGATAAAGAAGGAGGAAGAGACTGTGGCCTAAGGAGTATGGACAGACCCTAGAAGCTGCAAATGTCACAGCAACAGATTCTACCTCAGGCTTTGGGAAGTTGCACGCAGCCATACCAATGTCCTGAGTTTTAGCCTGGAGAAGCCTCTCAGCTTTCTGATCTATAAAAACAGATGGTAATAAACATGCGCTGTCTTAAAGCACCAGGTTTGTATAAATCCGTTACACAAGCCATAGAAAAGAAATAGAATCAAAATTGGATGTTTTCTCTGCTATTGTTATATTATTTTTCTTTATACACACTTTCATTTATTTGTAATGCTAAACAATAGCATACATTTTTAAATGTCATCTTATATTTCACACATTACCATAAAAAACTCATGTAAATTATATTGACTGAGCCGAACTATAAACAGCTACTGCCAGTTAATGTTTATGCCAGCAGCGACAAGTGCAGTATGATTGTTATGTCACTGCCAATGGCTTGAGGACTCTGAGCTGCACTCCAGTTTTAGACATCTTAGGATGTCAACAAACACAATCTATGGGAAGTGGAAGATGATGGGCATTAGGCAGGGGAGTTGAATGCGCTCCCTTCCTCTCCCTGTGCTCAATAACTGTACATTAAGTGCCCTGGCTAACCCAGTGGACTTCTTTTGTGTACAGGGAAACATATCCTCCCACAGCTTCATCATTAAGGACTCGCCATCTCCTCTGCCTTTGTTCTTTCCTCCTTCATCTATGTTCAGTAGGTCCTAGTCTCTATTTTGTTTCCTATAGTTTTAAACCTATATTTTTAAAGCTCCGTTACTTTAACAGCCTCTGTATTCCAGTCCTAGCTGTTGCCTCTCTTCTTTCCTTGGCCTTGTCAATGGCATGTGGTTGACTTTATAGAGACTTATTTGCATCATTATTACTGAACCACCAGTTCTCGAGCATTCACAGAAATCTCTCCTTCCAGTACGTGGGTCCTGGGGACTGGATTCCTGGTGTTAAAGCTTGATAGTGGATGCCTTTACCACTGAGCCATTTCACTGACCCATTTCCTCCAACTTTTAATTGTTAACAGCTTTTACTAAAATACTCAAAACATTTTTGCCTGGTCTGTAAGCATCACATTGATGCTGTCGACTTCTAAACCACGCCATCAATTCACAGTGGGTTACTTGGTTGATCTTTCTTCCTCTATGCATACCTAAGTTCTAATATTCCATTAGAAGTGAGTGTAAGATTTGATGTCTCCATGAAACTTTTATCAGCCAGTCCGGTCCTCGGTGGGTACCTCTAACCCATTGGGGCTCATGTTAATGTCTCTCCAAATTTTCTGACATACGTAGCTTTGCTCCCTAAACTACGGCAGACAGCCAATCGTAGTGGCTGTGAGACTCTTCCATGGCTTATATAATTCTCCGATGATGTCATGTTCACTCTCGGGCTACTTCCCTCTGAAAGGTCAGCCTAAGCTCTCCACTTCCATGAGAACTCTACCAGACTGCACACGCTGTTCAAATGGCTAGTCTGAATGACTGTGTTAGGCGCTGGCCTTTACCTTGTTTCAAGCTCTTGGAGATGAGATTCTTCATCCTAGTTTTTGAGCATTGGAGTTCTATGTCGCTGAGGGATCTGAAAAAAAGCCACTCAGTAGCTAGGAACTTCTATTTCCTCATTTGAAAGATATTGAAAACTGTATGAGAAGGGGAGGAGTAAAGTGCCTGGCAAGAAGTCAGTCCCCATTAAGTGTTTGTTATTTACATACTATTCATTTATACACTTTGATCCCATCCAGCCCCCACCACCCTGTCCACACGTACATAAAGGCTGCTTGTTGCATTAACCATCCTGACCCTAAACTTGTGTGAGTCTAATCTTTGGACCGCTTTGTTGCTCACCACAGTGACCACAGCTAATGATATGCCATCCAGTTGACAGGCACTCCCACAAGCTGCTGCTTTGTTTCTGAGATATTGAAGGAAAACACTGGCATCTCTTCACTCTGCCCTTTCTTTGCCACCCAAGAACACCTGCCTCCTTAACAAGGACTCTGCAAGGTGCAAATGAGATAAACTGTGAATACCCCTTATGTGCATTGCCAAGTCGTTCAGCGTGTGTTCTGACCATTTGAAAGTCCTTACAGTGCTTCATGAATTCATTGCTTTCTCAGATGCCATGAACGAGAGTCTGCAGACCATCCTCAAAGGGCAAAGGGCAATCGTTTACGGTCTTAGTGGGCAATTGGTACTGACTTTTTATTTAGTCAAAGGGAGCATGCTCAGTCACAGTAGCCTTCCCTCACAGAAGTTCAGTTTGCCTTCTCTTTTTGCTCTTCACACTAGGCCATCCTGTTTATGTGCTGAATGTCTTATGTGTCTGCACACGAGACAGGATGGAGTGGGAAAGGAGCCGAGGAGGTCACATGGCAGGGGACTCATATATATGTATGATCAACCCTGTATAGCATGTAGACCACAAGGGTTATATCTCTAGTGTACTGAATCTTCTAGAGACGAAAGCCCAGCCCCAGAAAGTAATAACAATTTGTGAAAAATCTGGAGGCAGAAGAAAACCGCCAAAGGATATTCTTTTTTAAAAAAGTATACTTCTGACCACATAGCATTGTGACTCACGGTAACATGGCCCTTGGTGACTCTCACTGCTACTTCTTCTTCTTTAAGCGTGATCATTATCTTTACTGCTTAAATTAAGCTTTTCTTATTTCCAAAAACAATCTTTTAAAACGCTCGAGGCTTTGTTGGATTTTTTTTTTTAATTCCATTGTTTAATGTAAATAAGATTAAATATCCTGAGCCTTTCAAGTTTACCATGAGACCCGGTTACGCTTTTGTAATGTGGGATGTCTTCTTAAGTTTCCATTCTAGGTCAGTTTTGGAAAAACAAAACCTTTTTTTTTTAAAGTTCACATTAGCTATAAGGTATACAATTTCAAGATGTAGTGTAGCAAAGCAATTTCAAAGCACTTCAGATAGAGAGCACTCAGAGGCAAACAGAGGAAGGGGCCAAACACCTTGGAGAGACTTTCAGTACCTTTACTTAAACAAGTACTAACCAATTTCAAAACCACTATCAATTTCCTACTAAATGAGCTGTGACATGTGCGTGACTACGGTTGTATTTTCAGGGAAATGGCCTGACCTGGGGCAGACACTCTCTTGAAACACTGACCACTTCAGCTATTCTCACTCTCTTACATCGTTAATGAGTTAATTCATTGGCTGGGTGGTTGCCGTGCAACTGAACTCTCGACTAAATAATTGGTTCTGTGTTTTAAAATCTAAAACTCTCTCATTATGGAAAGAAGCTCACACATTTTCAGAGTAGCAAAAGCTACCTTCTATACCCGTCAGCCCCAGAGCATGGCCCTTAATGTCTTTGTAAATTCTACCCAGCCAGCATGATACCTGGCAGGTAGCTCATTGCTCTTTCTGAATTACAATGAAGAAATATAATAATCAACCGAATTGGCGCAAATGTATGCTCATGCATATTCATCTTAACACTTCCATCTGACTTAGTAGACAGAAATCCCCATTTTGCCAAGAACTTCATTATTTAATTAGTCAGCATTTCGAAACCTAGCAGCAGATAGTTCATTATTTAATTAATTAGCATATGCTTACTCATTCAGTTTGCATGTTAGTGCGCATACTTAGTGTTTCCTCATAAAACAGGCCTGTGTTTTCTGAATTTATAAACCTCTAATGTATGCTTTATACCTGTTAACCTAGGCAGGTGTGTGTATGTGTGTGTGTGTGAGAGTGTGTGTGTGTGTGAGAGAGTGTGTGTGTGTGTGTGTGAGTGTGTGTGTGAGAGTGTGTGTGTGTGTGTGAGAGAGTGTGTGAGAATGTGTGTGTGTGAGAATGTGTGTGTGTGTGAGAGAGAGTATGTGTGTGTGAGAATGTGTGTGTGAGAATGTGTGTATGTGAGAGTGTGTGAGTGTGTGTATGTGTGTGAGAGAGAGTGTGTGTGTGAGAATGTGTGTGTGAGAGTGTGTGTGAGTGTGTGTGTGTGTTTGTGTGTGTGTGAGTGTGTGAGAGAGAGAGAGACAGAGAGAGAGAGAGAGAGAGAGAGAGAGAGAGATCAGAACTACATGGGCTGTTACAAAGAGATTAAAGTGCTAATAGAGAGTGCTTTAAACATATTATATACACTTCTCCTAAATCCCCCTAGTAAGCTTTGACTTAAACATGGTTCCATTGTACAGATAAAGAGGCAGGAACCCAGAGAAATTAAAGCCAGTGTCTCAACAGTTAGTGCGTGCAGGAGTCTGGACGCAGAAGTTTGAGGTTTTAAATTTCTAAATGGCAATGATTAACACAGCACACTGCATCCAGCAGACTAAAGGTTTGATGCATAGGTTCAAGGCGGCCATGGACGTTTTTCTTTTGGCAAGCCACTGCCTCCAAAATAAACTGAAGCTTTTAATTCGTGTTTGCTGGGGACGGTCAGCGTTTCAGGGAACTAACCAGAACTATCGTTACGCCTCACTCTGCAGCTGAGAAGCTAGCAGCTTGGAGAGGCAAACTCCTTGAGCCTCTGTTTCTTCATCAATGAAAGGGGGTGTTTAATAGCCTGAGAAAAGAAGTTATAAGGACTATAGATAACAAAGCACCCCGGAAAACAACGCATGGTCATCACGTGGTTAATAATAACACTGGTAATTATGATTATGATTCTCATTAGCTCCAAAGCACACCTGCAGCTGAGGGAACAAACGGAGCCGGAACCCCAGTCTTCAGATCTCTAAGCCAGCCCATCCAGACGTTCACTGTTGTTCTCTGGCATAATTGGAGCAAATTAAGTAACTCCATGCTTCCCAATAGCTTCAGCGCACTCCAGTGTGCGTCCCTTTTACAGTCCTGTTTGGAAGATGGTTGTGAAACTCATTTTTGTAATGTTGCAGGAGAACAAAGCAATTTGGTGTTTCTGATTAAGCACGCCCCTGACAGGGCATCAGGATTATATTCACCCTGGAAAGCAGATGTTCCTATATCAAAACCACCAAATGTTATCAGGGCGGTTCCCTCTGAGGACACTTACTGGCAAAACCCTCTGACATGTACTATCAAAATTTCAACATTTCTCTCACTTGGGGAAGTTTTTGCTATAAAAATGGAGAAAATACAAAGTGTAAAAAGAATGAAATAAAAGTGTCCAGAAATGGAATCTTATTGTGCATCCCTAGCAGGCCGGGACCTCACTATGTAGAGTACACCCTGCAGACTAAAATGGACCCAGACTCGTATAGATCTGTCTGCCTCTGCCTCCCAAGTACTGGGATGAAAGAGGTCACGGACGTTCTTATACCTGTGACCCTAAAGGCTGTGCAGAATGCTTCTCTTTGGGTATACATGAATTCACTTCACTAAACACATAGCTGTTTGTGACTTCTCCGCTATTATCAACATATTACTAAAAAGATTCCTGTGTAGAAAATATAATTAAGAGTCTTAGAGTAAATTCCACAGGTGGAATCACATGATCAGATTATTTTTTTTTTATGCTTCTCGGGCTGTTTATAGTCATGATTTATCTTGCTACAGTAAATATTCGTGCTAAAAAAGTCTCTGACCAGTTGTTGCTTTTCGTAATTGGTTTTAAATCCATACAGTAAGAAGAGATAGTTAACAAAGGGCTTTACAACGTGTAACAGATTTTAAGGACAAAACTCCACATTTCCTTGCTTATTACCAGTAAGCAAGAAATTTTACAGTCTAAAGGCACATCATTCGCTTCAGTGTGTGGAAGGGTTGTTCTGTGATCTGCCTTATTCTTCAACATTTCCCTCAGAAATCTTTGTAAGTAGAGATTCCTACATGACCTGTACCACTGCAAAGTGGCGTTGGTCAATTGGGAAAGCTACAATATTTTAAAACAAACAAGTGTCACAATAAGGAAGGATCAATGTGTTGTTCTCTATAACACAAGTTATGACTAATGTAGTTATGACTCTCTTTTCCCCTTGTCCTCTTGCATGCATGTTTGGGAACTTCTTTACTCTAATTCTGGAACTTCACCCTTTTTCTGGACTGCCTACCCAGTCATTGTTGTAAGCACAGTCGGTGTCAACAGTCTCCCCCTCTCCCTAGGTGCTGGAGATTAACCCCAAAGCTGCGAGCACCCTAGACAAGCACTCTAGCACTGAGCTACACCCACAGTCTTTGGTTTTCTTTAAGACAAAGTCTCAGCATATAGCCCTTTCTGTTCTTGAATCCATGCATAGCCCAAGCTGCCCACCAAGTGGTGGTCCCTATGCCTCTGCCTCCGGGTACCTGGGATTACAGATGTACACCATCATATCCAATTAGTCTTTTGGTTTTGGTTTTTAATTTTTGATTTTAACCCCATCCCAAATACCCTCAAGGTTTTAATTTTTATGTTACTCTGTTGTTACCATTAACACCAAATGTAGAAATTGTTATTAAATTTAAAGATTATAAAAAGTATTAAGTTATTTTCTAGCACAACAGTTTTAGCTTTAGCATCAAAGGGCATGGTATTTGTTTAGTGGTATTGCTGGAAGAAGGTGTATACACACACATAGGGAGATGTGTATGCACTGCCATGGAGGGATATATGGGCTGTGTGCTTTAGTTCTCCATCTGATGACCAGACATTTGTCATAACATTGAATTTCTCTTCTTGCTCTATTGATTGTTGCATGCCGTGCCCCAGCCTTTTCTCTGCTTCGACTGTTTACAGACATTTGTGTTAGCATTCTGCTCACTTCTGCATCAGCTACATGTGACATTACTTATGACAGGTTTGGGTTTGTCTGGAAACGTTCACTGGACAAACTTTTCTTTGGTTTTTGTTTTCTAAAATTTTTAAGCAAAAGAATTTTTTTTCATTTTCTGCTACGTAAATTTAAAATATTCTCTGACAAACATTTAGAGCTAAGGACCCACAATTTGCCCCTTTCTGACATAGAGAGACACTATTGTTGCACGGGTTGCTTACAGATCCCTAGTTAAAGAATGCTGATGTTTCCCATAATATTTTTAAATATTTATGAGATTTGCCACACAAATTAAGCTACACTTAAAATAATGTAGTTTGTGAACTACAGACAGTTTTTAAACTCAGAGCCATATGAAAAAACACATCCATTGGAGGTTCCAATAACATCCTATAACTGACAAAAGGCTCTGTTCTCTCTAGACCTGGCCTTCCTGTCTTTCACTGAAAAGTGGAATCAGGCTATCTCTTGGCATATAGAGCTCTTTATTATACAGGCCTCTGGACGTTCAGTGCTCTGGGGCGGAGACTGCACATCTTCCCGGTTCAGAGTCCTCAGGAGACATTACTGGGTTAGTACACACCCTTCAGTCTTGTGATTCTATGATTTTACTTTGTTTGACCCAATACATTTCCTGTGTAATTAGTCATAAATTTTGTTGTAGAAAACAACACATTGATCCTTCCTTATTGTGACACTTGTTTTTAAAATATTGAAGCTTTCCCAATTGACCAACGCCACTTTGCAGTGGTACAGGTCATGTAGGAATCTCTACTTACAAAGATTTCTGAGGAAAATGTTGAAGAATAAGGCAGATCACAGAAGAACCCTTCTATACACTGAGATAGATGACATGTCTTTGGACTGTGAAATTCCAAAGCCAGTTTGACAGTGGCAAGACAGGAGTCTTGCTAGAGCTTCTTGCTGTTTCTAAGACACTGGGTAAGGCCGTACAAACCGAAGGACCGTGGTGTTTACTGATGGCTGAGGGAACAGTCAAGGGAAACTCAAGAGCAGAAATTAACAGAGACTTTAAATGCGATAGAAGGCTCCCCCACCATTTTCCCATCATATGTCCAAGGCCGTGTGGGGCTGCCTAGAGCATAAAGTGAAGCATACACATAGGATATAACTTTGGGCAGTGAAGTGGACCATAGGTTGGGCCATTTGTACCCTTATGAGACACTGAGGGATGCTCCCCCCACAAGGACTGCACTGCTCCTGTTAAACATATTCTCCTCTCCCTTTTCATCTGTCTGTCTCCTGCAGGGAGGAAAAGGGAGATTGAAAGAGAGTAAGATACCAGTGAGCACTAGCTATAAAGGTAATGCTAGCGAGGTGTCAGGGAAGTGGAATGAAACCTAGAAGAATACACCTACCCTGCCTTGCAGAAGCAGTCCTTTCACTAAGTCAAACATAAGCAGAAAGGGACAGAATATGCTCAACCCCATAGTAGCTTTTATGTATACAATTCTGCGTCACAGAGACATCTATCTTACAGATCTCCGTCTACACAGCCTTTCAATATCCCAAACTGAAATTCCATTAAATGTTTCCCAGCCCCCTCTCCTTGATACTTGAGCAACCAGAAACCTCTTTGTCTCCATGAATTTGACTATTCCAGATCCCTTCACGTAAATGGAATCATACGCTATTTATTGTATTGTGTTCTGCTTCCTTCACTTGGCATGACACTTTCAGGATTGATTCACATAACTATCAATTTACCCTCCCCCTTGTGTGATATGTGTGTATGTATGTGTGTGTCTATCTGTATGTCTGTCTCTGAGTCTCTCTGTGTCTGTGTGCCCATTTACTTCTTCACAGACATTGGAGTTTTTCTATGTTTTAGGTAGTGACTAACGCAGCCAGTAAGCACCATACTGAGATAACTGACTTACAGGTAGTGAGTGCATCTCCAGCGTGAAGTTCTTGTCCCCTGTGGAGGGTTTGCTTGCTTGTTTTAGGAACTGTCATATTGTTTTCCAAGTGTCCATACGAACTGATATTTCCACCAGAGATGTTTAAGCACTCCACTTTCTCCCCTTCCTGTTCATTTCTCCCCGTTCCTGTTCATGCTTTGCCCATTTCTTTCCTGTACATTATAATGGTCACGAAGCTCACCTCCTGGCTTTATTTTGTGTTTTCCTGGTGACTAAAGCCACTTTGCATCTTCTCACATGTTGCATTTTGTCACTTCTATGTCACCATTAGAGAAAGTGTCTGCTCATGTCCTCTATACACATTTTTGTTCTAGTAGCAAAGGCATTAGAAATATGTGAAATGATATGAAATTATCTGTATTTATTGGGTACCATACCATGTGATCTGGCCCCTACACACATTATGTGTTTTTAAAAATTACACAGTTTCAGTTTATATGTTTCCTCAAACTTTAGTATTTCCTTGGGTAAAATCATATAAAATCACTTCTAGCTTTTTGCAATTTATGTTACATTGTCATTATTTATGGTCACCATAAATATAAAACATACAGTACTAATGAACTATAATTTACTACACACTATTCAATCTTCCCCCTCCCTCCTTCCTCCACACCATTCCCAGCCTCTGTTATCCACTGTCCTCAGTTTTTGCTTGATTGATTATTTTGGATCCCATGCACACATATTTATATTTGTATTTATATTTTATTTCTGTGGGTGGCTTTTTTATTTAAAATAGTGTCCTTCAGTTCTATGTATAATTTTACAAGTTGCAATCTTTCAACCTTTTCACTGGCAGAAATGAAGCTTGCTGTGTGTTTGCACCACATGTGTGTGCGCCCTGGAGGAGAGCTGTCAGGGGTGCACATGTGTGTGTATCTTACAGACGGTTCCACGCTGCTTTCTATATAGTTGTTTTTAGCATGTCCTTATGCTCAGTGTGCAAGGGTCCCCTCATTGCCAGTCTCACTGCTAACAGTTTTTAATCCTCTTTCTCATGGGGAACAGCCATTCTATCTGGAGTGCCGAGGCCTCTCACTGTGGTTTCTGTTTGCATTTTCCTGGAGCATTTTTAAGTACTCATTGGCAGTTTCTATGTTTTCTTATGAGAAATGTCCATCTAGATCTACTATCTATTTTTAATTGAATTATTGTTGTTCAACTAAGGAGTTAAATTCCTTATATACTTTGAATATTACCCCTTTCCAGTTATATCATGTATAAGCCTTCCAATACTGTGACAAAATATTTGACATTAATTATGAAAAGGAAAGGGGTTTTTTTGGCTCTTGATTTTGGAGGTTTCTGTCCATGGTTACTTGGTCCTGCTGCTTTAGCACGGTGACAGGGTAACAATGGATAGTACAAGAAGATGCTCATGGGGGGGGG
>JADRCD010172440.1:0-10199 GCA_019843815.1 Montemys delectorum
GCTCTCCCACTTTAGGAGGTATGCGCATAACCTTCAGTGGGAGCAATCTAAGCCCCATGTTCCTACCCAAATGCATCGACCTCGTCAGAAGTGTCGGAGCCGATGCTTGGGACGAGAAAGCTATTGCTTCTATCACTTAACCTTCAGGACAGTGCTCCTCAACCTGAGTGCTCATTGAAGCACCAGGAGAACACTGGGATGTTATGAGGTTCTGAGACTTGGCCTGAATTTATGGACTCGGTTTCTGAGGTTGGGCTCCAGAACAGGAATGCTCAAAAAACTTCCTTACTCTCTTTTGGCCCCCTGATGGGTTGCCCATGTGGTGGATGGCCCCATACCCATGTGAGTTGGGGGACGTGATTAGACTTAGGGGGGTACATGAGGCTGGGTGGGAGATGGGGGAATGTTGGGGGAGCTGGACAGAGGTGGCAGTAGATGGATGCTCAAACTATATTGTGTGAATGCATGATAAAATTTAGGATTACAAACAACCAGGATAGTCTCACTTTGACATCCCTTGGAATTAAAGCACACAGATGGAAACTCAAACCTGAGTAGCCCCCCGCCCCCTTCTTAAAGCTATAGCAAGGGGCTCTTCTGAGCAGGCATGAAACACAGGAGTCAGAGTGGTGTCTACTCCATACACCACTAATTCGCTCACTTCAAGGTCTGTTCGTGCCACCCTAAGGGCTGGTAGAAACAGAGACCACTGAGCCCCGCCCATAGTGAAGGGGTTGCAGTCCATTTGGGTGTCTGCACTTGTATCCAGGTTCCCAGGAACTCTGGTGCTGCCAGCAAACGCAAACCAGTGAGAGGAACCCAGTCTGGTGCTGACCAGCTTGCCTGACTTTCCTAGTTTTCTCACCCAGCTGTTCAGCCAGTTGCTGAGCTCAGAAGAGGAGTACCTGCTACCACCATGCCTGGTGGCCAGAAGTTGTCAGTGTTTCCATGGTAGCCGCAGGGTCAGGTGTTGAGTGCACTTCATTTCACACGACAAGAGAAAATGGAAAGTTGCAGGAATCTGCGAACCCAATCAATTATAAACATGATTTGCTTCCCAAATAAACCAAGATCTTGTATGATGCTGCACCTGAATGTAAACTGCCTGAGGGAGGGTTGGTCCCTTCTCATCTCTAGCAGACAGCCTGGGCAGAGGTGGGCACTCAAGAGCACACTGCTCCTGTACCGTTGATGAAAGTCTACCTGTGTCCACACTACTTAGATCTGCTGAGAATAAAAGCAGAGGATCTTGGTTGGTATCTGTGGCCCATAAATCTTTCATCAGCGCTGCCAATGTCTGGTCATCCACTCCTTCCAGAAATCCCAAGGCTTCTCCCTCTCTTACCCTACAACAGCTATAACACGTCATGAGTTGCATTCTGTCCAATGGTCTGTCTGTTAGGAGATGTGATATGGCTTCCAGACTGAGTTAGTAAAAGGCTTGGTGATCTCTGGCTGTTATTGCACACTGTTCTTGCTATCATGATGAGTATGGATGGGCCCTTGCATCTCAGAGATGATGGGACTGGGTTTCAGGGTGGCTACAGAACAAACAAGTTTTGGAAATATCCCTATAGGACAGCTGCCCTGGAGAGCTGCCTGGGCCCCATGAGTAAGAGTTTGCTGTATTCTTGATCCTGACAGTTAGATTCAATATAGGACTTGAAGTATTCAGCCCTAGATTTTAGATTCAAGCTGATATCCAACTAAGGACGCTTTGCCTGGTCTATGAAAAATAGAAAGATGGGTAAATTCAGCATGTGTTATATATGGCGATGGCTACACTAGAGGGTGAACGGAACACTTTGTGTTGCTTCTAACCCTGGGAATTTGCATAGTACATTCTATCCCTGTAATTTGGGGTGTATGGGAGTAGGGGCTGTGTAGAAGAAGGAAGGCATAGGAAGAAAGGGGGTGGTGGGTAGAGAGCTCTTCTGTGGATTAAAGTGATCTTAAAGTATGAAATCTTTAGGTGTTTTGTGCAGTGGGGTGTAGTAACCCAGCACCACTGGAATTTGATAGAGAGTTCGCACATACTTTGTTATTTGTGCTGGGAACTAAATTGAGGAATGTGCATCTGCAAGCAAAGTGTTAAACAACTAAGTTACCAGCTCCTGTTGTAACCAAATGAAAGGTTGCTTCAAAGTCAAACTTCTTTCCTTGGCAGGACATAAAAATCAGCACATTTTTTCCCCTCCCTGCCCCAGTCTTCCAAGCTGGCTGGAAAACAGGTATCAATGCTGAGGTCACCACGGGTTGCCAAGATAGATGAAGTGATGCATTTAAGGTCACAAACCTAGCAAGGGACAAATCCAGGATCCATTCTGGGTCTGTCCCCATGTATGCTACTCTCTAGTGTCCTATGCTGGCAAGCTCCACTCATCTTCAGAATGGACCTAACAGTCCAGTGTGTGCCAAGGTGTCTAAGGTTGCTGGAAATGACACGGCTGGTGTCTCTCCCTGAGGACTGGAGCTGCCGATATAAGTGTAAGATCTTAGAAGCCGCTCTTCACCACTCCTTGGTCCTTAGACTGTCGTCATCCCTAACCTGAATCTAGGAGAACAAGAAGATGCTTCTGCAAGCTGCCCTTGCTGCCAGCATACCAGAAGGGAGGCTCCTGTGTCCAGCACATTGGAATAGCCAGAAGCACAGGGTGATGTTGGCTGCTTGTCTGGTGTCCTGTCCACTCTGGGGGCTCATTTACCCTAAAAGCAACCTCATCTCATTTCCTTGGTATCCTATACAAACACTGCCATTTTATACACGTGTTCTGCTATGGAGAAGGCTGAGCAAGGCTGCCTTGAAATACTCCATCTGCCGAGATGACAAAGCTGGTAGAAAAAGAGGTTGTGATCTGAAGAAAGGGAGATAGAATTGATATACAACAGACGTAAAGTTCTTGTAAATTACAGTACAAATGTCATATGCTTGTGTTCTATACGTGAATGAAGCGACCTCATTTGCAATTTGCACACAGCTTTTCTTAAGTTGGTAGTGCCTTGAATTGTTCCCATCCCACACTTACAGACCTCCGATGTTCTGTCTTAATGGCTGCGTCTGGTTCGCCTCTTGCTTGTGTTGTATTTGACATAACTGGGACCCTACTGATGGTGCAAGTTTTTTCTTTCACTATGGTAAATAATTTTTTTTCAGCAGGCATCCTCTCCTGGTACTCTTTCTTTTCGTCTTGAGCACATTTCTGACTACAGCTGGAGGATAAATTCCTAGAAATGTAATTGCTAGGTCAGGATGCATTTTATTTTAAAATTTCACTAATTTGCTAAATTTGGAGCCTTAAAATATATGTAGTCAACTTTACTAATCTTTCCCTATTATGGTTTGTGGTGATGTCATGCTCAAAAACCAAACCAAACCAAACCAAAACAAAACCTCTCTTCTATAAACCAACCAACCAACCAACCAACCAACCACAAAAAGCATCAAAAGTGCCTCCCTCTTGACACTTCTATGGCTTTCTGTTCGAATCTTCACTCCATCTGGAGTTCATCTTAATAAAGTTTATTTTTCCAGATGACTTCCTTTCCTTGTTGTCACTGTTTATCAAACACTCCAGCTTTCATTTTGCTTATTTGAAATATACAAACTCATACATGTGTTGGGTCTCTGTGTGCGTGTGTGTGTGTGTACTCTACTGTAATGTGATACACGTTTTAATGTCTATAATTTGATTATATCTTTAGCTGCATGATAGGGGGAATACCTCTCAGTTTTCCACAAGGTTTTGTACTTAATAATTTGTAAGTAAACTTAAGTGTAATTTGTAGAATAAAAAAATCCACAAGCATTTTGGTAGGAATAATGTTAAATGTAGACATATCTTTAGGAAGGGTTAACTTTATTCATTAATTTTTCAACTAAATAAGATATTCTTTTCTATTTATTAAGCACGTTTGTTTATTTCTTTAGAAATACATAATAAGTTTTCCTCACTTTTATCTTTCAAACTAATTTCCAAGTTTTTGAAGGGATGAAACAAAACAATAATTTGGATTCTGATACCTAATGACCTAATTTTATTTTATTATGTTTTCTAGCTGGTTATAATTTGAGTGCAAGCAAATTGCTCTTAATATTATCATTGCAACTTTGTATCTTACTAATATGTCCTGTTATTTCTACCACTTTTCAGTTTATTAACTTGGGTCTTTCATATATAAGATCATGAAACCAAAAAGCAATGCTGTCCCACTTGTGACAATAAAACGTCCTCTAGTATTTTGACATTAAACAACATGCTGGATTTTGAAGTGTGTGTTTATGCATGCACCTCTATATCAGCATTCACATATATACACACATTTGCATATGCACATGCTAACATGTTTGCACATTAATCGAGTTAAAGACATCTCCATCCATTTATAGCTCATGAAGAACTGCTATTGTGATTCTTATTGCATTTTTACCCAGTGCTTTCTTTATATCCATCAAGATGATCACATTACCTTTTGTCATTCATCTTACTAATTACAGTGAATTATATGAGAAAATTTTTTTATTCTTTAATCCTATCACTTCTGAATTAATTCTATACTTTTGCATTGCTTATTCATTAAAAGTTATTATATTCTACTGCCTCACATTTTATTTAGGATTTATCAGCTATCCATGGATAGATTAATTTGCACATTTTGGACTGTATTTAGTAGATTTCAATAGATATTTTTGTAGCATTAGTGAAAATGATTTTGCAACTATAGCTCATCAGGAAATAAAAGCACACACTAAAGTGAAAAAAAGAGGTGGATGTTTGGGTTAGATGTAACATGTTCAGAAAATAGGAGCCTGATGTGAAGGAGCTGAGTGTTGAATCAGATGAGCTGGGGTCTCCACTTCCCTTGAAGCAGAGGATACTCATTGTCTTCTATCTTCCTATCAATAAAACAGATCAAGCCTGAATTTGCTCAGATCCACGTGAACGGTAATAGCCTCACCTGTACTCAGTATTAACAAATCTCAAGAAAATCCTTAACGAGTTGTCATTAATTCCAATAAAATGTTATAAAAAGTATTCTGTAATGTCTCTTGTAACTTAAATAATTTTCAAGGAATTGTAAAGTCTGTTCCTAATACGACAGTTTACCATTAGGCTAGAGTTGTAATCCCTGCCTGCTGTGAGGTTTAATTTAAATGACAGCAAGTATGAAATTAGTATTAGCAATAACCCTTGCCCACATTTTCACTTGTAACCTCAGCTTGGGTCAGATCTGCACATTTTACAGTCTTCCGATCTGGGCTCCAGCTGCTGCTGAGTTTGTTAGAGAACTGCTTTCTCATCAGTGCTGTGTTCTTCTACCCACAGGGACTAGATCTGATCTATGCTTCCATTTTTATGGGTGTGTATGAACATAAGGCACACCTGGATGAAATGTCTAGTAAGAGGAGACATCATTGCCTGCACTATAGGACCCTCACTCCCTTCTGTCATGGACCTGTGAGGACCTGTATGGCAGCCCCATGTCTGTCAAAAAGTGACCTTCTGACAAATGTACCCAAAGAAGGCTCCGATGTCAACTCATGAAATAAAAGGGACAGCATTTCTTTCTTTCTCTCTGTGTGTGCACACTTCTAAGTGCATGTTCACCTGAGTATGTGTGCATGCATGTGCACATATTTGCAGATGTGCATGGGGCCAAAGGATAATTTTGGGTGTTCTTGTTCAGGAGCCATCTACTGAGCCTGGCACTTACCAGCTAGACAAGGTTGGTTTGCTAGTGAGCCTCAAGGACCCCTCTCTTCCTGGCTCCCCAGTGCTGGGACTAAATGAATATTTCACTAGACATGTTTGTGTGGGTTCTAGGGATTAAAGTCAGATTCTCATGCCTGCTAATACTAAATCTCTCCTTAATACTTTAATGCTAAATATCTCCCTAGACTGATAAAAAAATTTTCATTTCTTTTCAGACTCAAGTTAAACATAGATGATCGATAATTTACATTGCATTTATCAACTGAGATCATTCATAAAATGCTTCTGGGATTTACTTCCATTATTAGTAATACACTATTCTGACTTCCTCATTCAGAGACACTCAGGAGACCTAGTGAGCCATGCGGGAGATATCCAAGACAAAGCAGCCTGGAGGTAGGACTCGAGGGAAGCTGGGCCAGGGATTCTACCACAGAACTACAGTGCCAACTGTGTTGGAGAAGCACCTTGTGGATGGCCATGGCATGCAGAACCTGCAATGTATTAGGGCCTCGGTCACTGTGAAGTTTACCAAACTGTTGTTTCATGTCTGTCAAACCATAGCTACATCTGGTCCCCTCCTTATCTTGTCAACCCTATTTTGTTGACATCACGTATCAATAGGATATTGTAAGAAAAACTGGGATCCCATGATAATTTACTACCCCAGAACTTTTGTGGATCCTTTTCTTTTAAAATGGTTATCAACAGTGTAATAATCAGAGGATCCAAAAAGGTAAAGATAACTTGAGGAAGAGGACACGTCTTAGTGTCTGTTCTATTGCTGCCAAGAGACATAACAACAAAAGCAACTCTTACAAAGGAAAACATCCAACTAGGGGCTTGCTTACTGTTTCCGTTCCATTATTAGCGTAATGGGGAGTTCATTGGTGTGGAGGCAGGCATGGAGCCAGAGTGGTAGCTGGGAGGTTTACATCCTGATCCACAGCCAGAGAGAGAAAAAGACTGTAGCCTAGCCTGGCTTTTGAAACCCCAAAGCCATGCCTCATAAGCTTTCTAATTCTTTCAAACAGTTCCACTTCCTGGTTGCTAAACATTCAAATATATGAGCCTATGAGGGCTTTTCTCACTCAAAGCACCACAAAGTGTTACCCGATGGTCATCAGGCTAGACTCTGGAACTAGTTGGCCTATACTTGACTCTAGGATCTGCCACTATAAAGTTTGGGGCAGGTTATTTGGCCTCTCTAGTCCTTATTTTCCTCATTTATAAGATAAAAATACTGTTGTCATTAGATTTTGGTAAACCATCCCTACCAAGCCTTTAGCGAAAATGTTTATTAGTTCATATTCACTAGTTTCAAGGCAGTGTTTGGGTGACCTAGGACAGTATTGGCCAGGAAACCATGTGGTTAGCCTCTGGTCAGGACCAGCGAGTTCTCATCTCTGGTGCTCGGGGTGACAGGGTCAGGAAATCTGGCATCCTTTGTCCAGTGGACCACTGCTTCCCCTCAGTTCTGTGATAACTTTCCACACAGATCCTTTTTTTTTATTTTATTTTATTATTGTTGACAGCTGAGTACCACACTTTCCAAACACAGGGCAGAGAAGAACTTTAGAGATGACTTGGGCTCTTGGCAGAGCCACAAGAGATTCTGCTATTTTCAACTTGAACTAACTGTGTGTGTTTATTTTTGCAGGGAACAAGAACACACCTATTGGGGGAGCTTCAGGATAGATGAGTGGAGCCAGATGTTAAGTACTGAGGGGATATGTGGGAAGAACACTTAGAATCAAGAGTATTCTACTCCTGAGATGAGCTTTTAAAATATTAATGGGGACACTACCATCTTTAATTCCCACACAGAGCATATTTTCACCCGAGTCTGGATCCTACAAGCGCAATAGTTTTAAACAACCATTCATTGAAAGTTCTTGTAAGTTCTTTGTGACGGTGATTTACATTGGCTATGCACGTTTTCAATGTGATACAGTACGCATGATTAAAACCTTCCATTTTCAGTTTTAAGTGTCTGGTTCAGTGAGAACGTGGTACAAGTGCAGCAACACGGTGCAAGCTTGCTCCTCCAGTTCTAGAATGTTTCCATCACCCTAAAAGAAAGCCCTGAGTTGGCCGAGCGCTCTACCCATCCCTATCTTCTAAAACTCTGCTCTCTGCCTCTATGAGCTTCCCATAGTATTTCACATAGATGACATAATATGCTTATATTTTTGTGTATATTTGTGTGGTAATTCATGTGGATGCACATGCATATGTGTGTAGAGGCCAGAAGTCAACCTTGGATGTCATTCCTCATGAGCCACCCACCTTGTGCTTTTGAGGCACAGTCTCTCAGTGTTCTGAAGCCTGCTGAGTAGGCTAGACAGACTGGTCAAAGAGCTTAGGGACCTACCTGTCTTCATGTCCCCAGCACTCACTAGTGATACAAATGAATGTCATTGTTTCTGGTTCCTCTCCCCCACCCCCCACCCCCCACCGCCCAGGGTATCTAACTCAGTTCCTAATGTTCATAAGCAAGCACTTTACTGATTGAGACATTTCGCCAGCTCCTTTGGTGTAGGTTTGAAGGCATGAACAGTTCAACAATTTTGATTAAAACTAGATGATTAAAGGTGAGAATGGCATGCTCTCCCTCCTAAGATTCCACTAAAGAACCCCATATCTGAACCATAAAGACGAAGAGACCAATGGGTAAGATGCCAATGACAAGATGCTTGGACACATTACTAGATGTTGGAAATTAAAAAAAAAAAAAAAAAGAAAAGGAAAGAAAAGAAAAAAAGATAAAAATGACAGTCTGAAGTTTGCACTGAACAGAGAGGTGGTTTGTAAGCTAAGATCCCTTCTGGGGAAGAAGGACCTGAGGAGCCACTTAAAAGGTGAGGAACAAGGACGTTCACTAAGATCTGAGCTCAGACTAGCCAAACTCAGCCACCCGTGACCTAGACCTTATTTAAAGACTATCAGAGATCATACATCTACCACAATGTATACACCGAAGGGTTCTTTCTAGAAGATCTGTGTATTGAAAGTGAGGGAGATCCCCCCATACTCTGCCTGGTCATCCAGAGTCCATCAGCTAACAAGCCTTTCCCTACTGTCTTCCAGTTCTAATCCTCTGCAGCCTTGTAGGTGTAGACTGAGCCTATCCAGGATATGACAAAGGTTCCAGGAGGGTTGATGAGCAAATGCAGACAGAGAAAAAACTTGCAACTCTAAACAAGAGAAGTAACTCCAGGAATGGGCAAAGGAAGCCACAACTTTAAAAAAAAAATGAGGATCCTAATTATTTGCTTTTTTTTTTTTTTTAAATTGCCATACTCAAAATACTAAGGGAAGATTGCTATAAATAGAAGGGACGCTAAGAGGGCAAGAGTGAACGTTGAGTGATTTTAAAGATATTATTAACAAAATTAAAAAGTAAAAAGTCAACAGATGTTAAATGATCAAATAGACAAAGTTCCTGGGAGAAAGAACAGAAAATGGTGAGATTGAACATATGAAATAGAGGGTCTAACCTAGGCAGCCAACATCTGGCTCCTGGTTGTTCTAAAAAGGAATCAAGAGATAAGAAAGGAAATAAAATTATTTCATAAATTCAAGAAAATGTTTCAAGGTGGAAGGACAGGTGCAGAGACTTCTGTTGAAAATCAACCAAAGAACATCAAGTAGTTGGTCCCAAAGGGCCCAAGACCTGTTATCATCAAAGTTCAGAAGCCCAGTGGTGAAAGATCTCCCGACTGTCCATAGAGGGAGAGTCCAGCCTGGCTCCCACTTCCCAGGAGTCCTGTACTCTGGGAGGCATGAAGTCTTCATGGTTGAGGAAGACAGTTGTTAACCCTCCTGATCACGGGGCAAATGTGAGGAGAAATGTCGCTATGTGCTTGTTACTTTCCTATTTGTGCTCTTTGAAATATTTAGACAATAGGTGCACTAAAAATATGCCTGATTCTTTTTATCAGTCTATCTTGACTACATGTAATAATGGGTCTGTGACATTTTAACTCATGTGTATGATGTGTTTTGATCATATCCATGACACGCTCTCTTGTCCTCTTTCCACTTCTGCTGATCCTCTTCCTCTTCCCCACTACTCTCCCCACCTCCTCCCCACCCCCCCAGTCTATTCTCCTGACCCTTTGGGAGGCAGGCCCACTTAGTTTAATTAGGGTTGTTTACGTGAGCCTCGGTGAGGAATTAGTTTTAGGTGGGCAGGGAATTTACCAGGAGCTACTTCACTGAAGAAATGTCTCCTCCTCCTCCAGCAATCATTAACTGTCTATAAATGCTTAGGGAGAGATGGACCCTTAAGAGCTCCTTTCAACTGACTGACAGGCCCAGTCTTATGCAGATCTTGTACAGGAAATAACAGCTGTGGTGGGATAATGGCGAAGCTATGATCCTGGATCAGTATTCCTTCACAGGAATCCTGTTCCTCAAGCTCTTTTGTTTTTATGATACCTCCAATGTGTGTGTGTGTGTGTGTGTGTGTGTGTGTGTGTGTGT
>JADRCD010172441.1:0-18309 GCA_019843815.1 Montemys delectorum
GAGTGGCCATCGAATCCTGGTATCCATCTGTCTCTGGGATCACAACTGCATGTCACCTTGACAGGACCTTTCTTACTCAGTTTCTGAGGATCAAACTCAGGTCCTCAACCTTTTGCAGCAGATACTTTACCTACTGAGGGCTCCCCAGCTCCATTTGCCAGGTATGTATTCTTCTGTGATTTCACTTCATATCTAAGCATTAAATATATAAACTTGTTTGAAACATGACTGGATCTCGATGCTGAGTCATCTGATCTATAGATGGATTTTCTCTTCATTTATTTGTTTATTTTTTAATTTTCAGAAATGTTTTGTCACTTTTAATGAACAAGTGATAATCAGCTTTTGTTGTCTTTGCCATTTTCCTAGTGCTCTGCCTGTTGCTGTGATAAGATACCCCAAGAAAGAACAACTTGGAGAAAGGGGGCTTTTTCAGCACACTATTCTAGATTGCAATTCATTGTGGTGGAGAAGTCAAGGTGGGAACTCTGAACTTGGAGTGGTGCCACAGCATCTATATAGTCAAGAGTAGGGAGAGAGAAAAATGCATGCACTCACTTACTTGCTTCCGTATGCTGAGCTCACTTACTCCTTTCTTATACAACTCAGGATCCCCTGCCTAGGGAATGATGCCACCCAGAGTGGCACATTCATATCAATTAACTTAATCAATTCAATTGTCCACAGACAAGCCTATGGGTCGACCTGATCTAGACAACCCCTCACTGAAACTCCTCTTGTAGGTCAATTAATATCAACTATGTCATGCTGACACTCGCAATTAACTATTATAGCCATATTTTCTACTTTTAAAAAATAGCTTTTGGCATTATTTGATTTTTTTCTCACAGTTTTTGGCTGTCTGTCCCCACTATATAGAACAAATGTCAGCTCTGTTCCAGATGAGCCAATTCCATGATCCTCCTCACATAAACTATCTTACTAATATCTCTAGGCAAAGATACTAAACTTCTTTTCTAATATAGTTGAGTGACATTTCATTTTCTTGCTTTATTACATTGTCTATAACCTCTACTGTAATGTTGAATGCAAATAGTAAGGAAGGACATTGTTTCTAATTTCTGATCTTACAAGGAGACTCTTAGTCCTTCACTATTATTCATTACATCAGTTGTTTGGATATTTCTAAAAGTCAGAGCTGGATGTCGAATTTTCTAAGTTCTTTCTCTGTATCTACTGAGACAGGCAAATTGCTTCCCACTACTCCTGTCATAGCCTTATTACAATTTAGTCTAAAATACCCCTTATACCTGTCTCTAGTGACTTCTTCAGTGGCCCCCGAGTCATTTAGAAGCATATTATTCCATCTGGAGTGCTCTAAGGGTGTGTCTACAATTAATTTCTAAGTAATTTCCCATTGGCCAAGAGGATTACTTAGACTCTTCCTGATGGTACAGAGCTGTTTAAATCCACAGGGATCTGAGCACAAGCATTTCAAGCTCACAGTTGAAAAGTATGAATACAGAAGTTAGGGTGAGTTGGTTTTCCTTATATTTCTATTTCATGGAGTTAGTGAATTATATTGCCCATCACCCATACCCTTACTGGTCCTCCATCTACTCATTCTGTCAATCATCAAGAGAACATGGTTCCACTCTTTGCCTGTCATTGGGGGTTATCTATTTATTTTCACATGGTATCAGTTTGTACACTTCTGTTATTACATGTAAGGTCATTTGTAATTGTTAGGTACTTCCTAAACAGAGGAATCTACCTCTGTTTATATAACAGAGCAATCGCTAGTCCCAATCGTTTGCTTTGAAAGAAATCGACTGTGCAGAGTCTATCTTTTAGCTTTTTCAGAGGTAAATTCTACAATACAGCCTGGCCTCACGCTTATAATCCTCAGCTTTCTGAATGCTAGAGTTATGAGTGAACTAATATACTTGGCCCACTTGTTAGGTTTTTTTTTTTTTTTTATAATTAAGTTGGTGCTTTTTAAAAAATGGCTTTCACTAATTTTTGACAGTTTCTCACATGTATATAATGTGTTTAGACCATAGGCTCCCCCTTCCCAGTTATCTTCTCAAATGCCCTCTAGCCCCTCCCACCCTTCTTCTAGAACATGCCCCTCCTAACTTTATGATTAAGTTTGATAAGCCACCGAGTTTTAATTGGAGTTGCCAGCATATGTGTGGGTCAGAGATTAGTTACTGCATCATAGGTGCCTTGGCAGTGCCCACGCCCCTCTATCAGAAACCGTTAGCTGCCAATAGATCCTCCAGCTGTGGGTGCCACCTTATGTGACCTAGTTCTAGTTTGCTTTCTGTGGCTGCTGTGCTGTAATAAAACAGTGACTAAAGGCAACTGGAGGAGGAAAAGGTTTACCTCGGTTTATATTTGACATTATCAAGACAAGCAAAGGCAGGAAGGTAAGAACCTGGAAGCAATGGCCATGAATGAAAGCTGTTTACTTGCTTGCTCACTATAGTTGGTTCAGTCTGGTTGTTGTTGTTTACAGGCCAGGAGCACTTGCCTTGGAATGGTACCACCTGCAGTGGGCTGGGCCTTCTTACAGCAACCATTACAACCATTAAAAACAACAACAACAACAACAACAACAACAACAACAACAACAACAACAACAATAATAATAATATCCCCAAAGGACTAATATGAGGGAGGTTATTTTCCCAGTCAAGATTCCCTCTTCCCAGGTGACTCTACTTTGTATCAGGTTGACACAAATTTACCATCACATCACCCCACTCCCCGTCTGTGCTAGGGAGCATCTGGTCTTGTGTAGGTAACTGACATTTTATAGCACTCCTCCCCAGCCTCCAGCCTTTATGTTCTTCCTGCTCCTTCTTTGCAATGTTCCCTGAGCTTTGGAAAGGCACAGAGATCATGTCTCAATCTACCTGAGCTGTTTGACTTGCATCATGCCTTCCTCAATGTGACACTATGTCCTCTTGTTTTCAGCAGAAACCAACTCTGGTTCTTGTATTTGTTCTTCTGTATGTAATGTCCTTTCTCCAGCTATTTTAAGATGTATTTATTTCCCCCTTGTTTCTTTTTTCCTTATATTGATGAAAGGGTTGTGTTGAGGCAGAGCGGCATGGCCAGAAGGTGTGGAGAGGCAGGACTCCTCACTCTATGGAAGCTGGGAAGCAGAATAAGACAGACAGGCAGAGGCCAGGGGCAGACTGCCTTCAAGGCAAGCTGCTTCCTATCATGACTCCATTAAAATCACCAAATTGTAAACTCACCAGCACAAAACTACTGCTGAAGTCAGATCCCTCACAATCCAGTCAGTTTCCCTTAACAGGATCCACCACTACAAGTCCAAAACTTCAGCATAGTAGAATTTTGGTGGGGCAGGGGTTGCTTTATATACAACCACTAAGCGGCATATACTGTTGAAATTTGAAATGTAATGTACTAGAGCCATTAATGGAAACAGTCTAAAACTCGTTTAAAATGAAAAAAAAATAGAACTGCCATATGATCCTGCTCTCACACTGAAGGGTCTGTGTCAGAAGGAAGAGAGGTCGCATACCAAAGAACCAAACTCCCATGTTCATGGTCTTACCCACAGCACAGGAGAGATGGGAGTAGGGGCAGCCCAAGACTCTACCTGTGAATGAGGGGATGAAGACAATGTGGGTATCCACACAGCAGAAGCTCTTCAGAATGAAAGAGGGACATCCTGTCCCTCATGACAGGGTGGACTCCAGGGAAATTGGCCAAGGGACCAAGCATGGCTCAGAAGGGGGTTTCATTGCTATTGGGCTCAGCACACTGACACATGTGGTATGCTTTTCTTGACGTCTCTTCTCCAGGGGGTTCTTTGAACTTCTTGCAAATGCTGGCTTCACAGCATTCATCAAATCACAAAATATTCCTGCCATGTTTGTTTTTCAAATATCTTTTCTGCCCATCACATTTTGGAGGTATTTAACAGCTCCATGGCATACTACTTACTATTAAAATACTTTTTTTACTCGATCATATCACTATGAAAGACAACAAATTCGTTCGTCTTCATTTTCTTTTCTTTTTTTTCATTTTGAAATTGTCTTGTGTGAGGTACTGTATTTAGATCATTTCCCCTTCCTTGATCCCTCTCCCCAACTCCTTCACTGCTCCTTATCCCTTCTTGAATAAAATAAAACCCCTTATTTTTTTAATTTTAGTTGTTTCACACACACACACACACACACACACACACACACACACACACACACCTCCTGTTGAGTCCATTCAGTGTTGCTCATATGTACACATGTTTAAGGCTGAGCACTTGGATTTAGATAACATATTAGGGGACTCATTCCTAGAAAAAAATTATTCTCCACTGGTCTGGAGATAGAACCTGGTAAGACTTCCCCCAACCATGTTGGCATGCCGGCTGGTACTGCTATTGTTAGGGTCTTACTTAGATGACAGCTTCTCTGATGTCTATAGAAGACACACTCTAGCACAGCTATCCTGGTCCTCTGGCTCTTGCAATCTTTCTGCTCTTCTTCCATGATATTTCCTAAGCTTTAGGTGCAAGAATTATGTTGAAGGTATACCAGCTGCAGCTGGACATGCTAAGGTCGGTTGTTTGCTGCTTTTTGACCAGTTTAGCTTTCTGTAATGGCCTCTACTGACTGCAAAGAGCAGCTTGCTTCATGAAGGGTGTCCAATGGTTATTCTAATTAGCCTTCTCAAGAGGGGGAATTTCATGCCTCTTACTGTAAACATAGCCAACTACTCTAGGCCTAGCGAGGCCATGAATCCCAGAGAAAAGCCTACTGCTACCACTTTGCAAGGCAGCATAGTTTGTAACTGCTTTCTAAATACCTACAGGTGAGCGTAGCATCCTCTGTTTCTAACTGCTGTCAACCACATTGATGTTGCTTTTATCTCACTTGTAATTTCTACCCTCTAGAAATTCATAGAGGGCCGTCTGGTATCTCCCACATCTCTAGCTGGCGTTGTGAACATATGGATTCTTGTTTTAATGTCTTTTCAGGCATCTTTGCCTGCTGATTCGAACACTGTGTCAGTTCTGGGTTGGTTTGAATTGATTTATCTCCTCATGTGTTGAAATTTCCAGCTTCATCACATTCCTGACAACTTTTTATTGGACATCAGTCAATATGAACTGTCCCTAGGATGCTGGATGTATTTGTATTGCCATAAATATCACGGAGCTTCATTCCAAGCAACCGTGTCCTATTGGGTCTTGCTTTTGCAGGTCTTTTTAGGTGTGTGTAAGCAACAGAAAACACAGTGTTTCATGTATACTATTGAGGCTAGTCTTAGGGTCAGTGTGACCTGTCCATATCCTCAAGAACCTTGAATAGTACAAACAGACGCTGCCCTTGCCTCTGGGGGAACAATGGGACCAGTCTTCCAGCTGTGTTGGGGGAGGTGAGCTGCATTAGTCTGAGAGTCCTTTATGTGGACCCTTGACTTTACATTCTGCACTTTCATCCAGTTTTTCTTCTCCTGGATGCCTCTTCCATTTCCTCCATACAGAAGGTCAGGCTGTACCCATATCCTCACAGGGAGTCTGCTAGGGTCTCCAGTGTGTTCCATCTCTTGGCACCTCTGTATTTCAAATCACCTTATATCAATGTCTTTTAAGGCATGGCTTTGTACACACCCATAGCTACTGTTTTGCTGATGGTGTGGGCAGTGTGCTTTGTTTCTACCATTTCATTATTTGGGAAGCAAAAGTCCCCTGTTTTGCATTTTCTCCATTAAAAATGTATTATGCTGCAAAAAAAAGAAATGATCAAATGTTGTCTCTTCACTTTAAATTCACAAGAATGGGGAAGAACTGCTTCCATGTAGGAGTACTGGTGGGAGAGGACACAGCATGGCTCTGCTCTCAGTGCTGGGAGACAGTCACACCTGGGGTGACATGTGCTTCAACCGAACACATGTGGCCCTGAAGACTCAAGTCATAAAAGAACTTCAGGCCTGCCAGGCTGCTGTCCAAGGTGAGTAAGTAGGTAACCATAGGGCCATACAGAGGTAGGGGGTGCCTACGACATTGAAGCAGGATTGGCACATCTTGGGAAACTGAGTCAAGGGGTAAGATCTGAACCTGGAGTGTGTGGAAGAGCAAGATGGGAGACTGACAGAAATCTTCCCTCTGTCCTTGTGAGATGCAGCAACTTTGGCAAGTGCCCAACTCATGGTTATAGTGCTGCCTTCTCCTCCTGTCCCTGAAGGAATGGCAAGTCATCCTTCAGCCTAGAAGCTTGGGCTTAAGACTGGAAGGAGGAGGTATGGAAAGGGACAGATGGAACCTGGGGTCAAGACAGCTCCCAGGGAGTTTCTTCAGTGTTTCAGATGGGTTGGTGGCAGAATGATATGCACCCTGACTACCACTAAGTCAGACTCCAAAAGATGGTCTGGATGGCTAAGCAGGGTGGAGACATCTTTTCAGGTCACAGGTGGTTAACAGAGAGGGACTTTTGGTTGCTGTGGAGAGGAACGTAGCACCAGTGTAGGAGAGCCTGCCTGGAAAGTGTCTTCTCCTTGACAAAAGGTAAAAAAAAAAAAAAAATAGGGCACGAGGTCTGCAGGATCATTGATCATTGTGACATAGAGTAGAGAGAGAACTGGGACATGGGTGAGACCCCAGGAATGGGTAAGGGGGCATCTGAGGTGTAACAACAGCAGGCAGGTTACAGGGACGGGGAACATAAGGGAAAACAAGCCCTGAGTCCACACACCCTGTTTGAGACGTGGTTTGTAAAAAACTACATGTCACAAGTAGAGACTTAGATGACGCTGGGTGGTGCTGAGAGCCGTCGCAGGTGCTGCACAGTAAGATAGTGGCTCTGTGACTATAGATCTATTTTCAGGTATTCGTGCTCAATTGCTTGGAGTGTAAACTAACACCAATCTATGAGACTTACTACAAAGTATTTCAGAAAAAAATAAAGTAAGAAAAAGAGAGATAGGGGGAGAATCAGGGAAAGAATAGGTGGAGGGAAAAGGAAGGGATGGAAGGAGGAACAAAAAGAAGAAAAAGGAGGAAAGGAAGATAGAAGAGAGAGGAAAGAAGAGGGATAGAGAGAGGATGAGCATTGTTCTAGATGAACCCTACCCAGAGAGTTGACATTTAGATGCCTGTGGGTCTATGCCATCTCTGCCCCCAAGGCCTAGAACATTCATTATTTCTTTTCTGCACTGCTGAAACCAGGCAACTACCCAGGCTGGGAAGCTTGAGGGCTGAACATCTCAGAGGTACCATGTCAGTACTGTATTAAAGAGTGGGAAGGACGATGAGAGTAGGCTTGATACATTCACGGCCCCATTAACATCCCATCCCATATCACTCATCCTTGTGAGACCACCTCCATTCTGCCCGAGCCCTGCAGCCTGTCTCCTGAACCACAAGCAAAGATCTGGAACTGTAGTTGGGCCTTCCATCCCACAGTGGCCATGGATCATTACTAATTCTTGTAGTTTCCTTTGACTCTTTCCCCAGATGTGATGTACACAGCATGGGGGAGGTGTAGAATGATCCTTCGTAATACTGAGCTATGACCAGGTACAGTGCATCTGCTTCTGCTAAGGCCTTTTATGCACCTTCTAGAAATAGCGCGTATGCTAAGAGTGTAGACTCACTGTCCTAGAGTCTCTGAAAAGCTTTAGATGACCATCTTGGGTACACTAGGCTCCATCCAAGTGCTATGGCATGCCTAGATTCTGGTAGGTGGCTAGCACTGTAAATACCTCACATCACCAGATTGAACGATATCAGCTAATGCTCTTCATAAGTGATCTTTAACTTTAAAAGAGCTCTGGGGAAGTTGTGGAGGTTGTAGTGTTCACACAATGTACTGTATCTTGCCTTGGTAAAGATCCACACACATAATCTAAGGAACCTTAGTGTTCACCCTGCACTTTCTCTCTTTAAGAATGTTTACTGGTGGTTGGAGAGATGGCTCAGCAGTTAAGAGCACTGGCTGCTCTTGCAGAGGGCCTGAGTTCAATTCCTAGCTCACAACCATTTGTAATGAGATCTGATGTGCTTGCATATATGCAGACAGAACAGTGTACATATAATAAATAAAAAATATTTAAAAAGAATGTTTACTGAACCTGGTGGTAGTAGCAACGTCTTTAATCCCAGCCCTTGGGAGGCAGAGGCAGGTGGATCTCTGAGTTTGAGGCCAGCCTACAACTACAGGGCAAGTTCTGGGACAACGAGGCCTACTCAGAGAAACCCTGTCTTAAAAAAATTTTTTTTAAAAAAGAATTTTTATTGAGTGTTTTAAAACTGTGCTTGTATTCACTTGTCAGCCTGTCTGTAGAATGGACAGTCTGGGAGAAGTTAGTGGTGACCAAGAGGACCTCAAGTGAAAGTCACCTTGGAACAGCCATCTCACAGCATGCCATTGATACCTTGTTGTGCATAAAGTGAAGTAGTCTTGTATTTGTTTCATATTTACTTGTTGGCATAATGAAAAGAGATCTTGGATCTCTTTGCATGGACACATAGTCCTGCTGGAATAAAACAGTAAAACCTGCCCAGATGTTGGCAGTCCTGACACTGCAGCTGTGACCGACTCACCCTAAACTCGGCCTGTTCCAATCTCTAAGAATTTATCAGCTGGGAGCACCTTATGTGGGATCTCAAAACTCAATGAAGGGTGCTGGAGAAATGGCTCAGCAGTTAGGAGCACTAGCTGCATCTCTAGAAGTCCTGGGTTCAAATCTCATCATCTGCCACCCCTGCCTGTAAATCCAGTATTAACGAATCCACAACACCAGGCATGCAAGTTGTACACATACATATGCATGCAGGAAAAATACCCATACATATAAAATGAAACAAATCAATCTTTAGTTGGGCAGTGGTAGTTCACACCTTTAATCCCAGCACTTGGGAGAAAGAGAGCAGCAGGCAGATTTTTGTGAGTTTGAGGCCAGCCTGGTCTATAGAGCAAGTCCTAAGGCAGCCACAGTTACATAAAGAAACCCTGCCTCAAAGTCAAACAACAAAATCCAGCAACTCAATGAAAAAAAAATCCATTCTAATTGCCAGTTAAGAATTGTGGGTCCATGGCACTCAAAATATTAAGAGTAAGCAAGAAAGTGAGCTTACATGGCATGGTACCACATCCCCTTAGTGCCAACACTTGGGAGACATAAGCAGGCTGATCTCTGTGAGTTTCAGGCCAGCCTAGTTTACATAGAGAGTTCCAGGCCAGACAGAATTATAGAGTGAGACTGTCTAAAAAGGTTATACAACTTGTACTGGCTGGTTTTGTGTGTCAACTTGACACATGCTGGAGTTATCACAGAGAAAGGAGTCTCCCTTGAGGAAATGCCTCCATGAGATCCAGCTATAAGGCATTTTCTCAATTAGTGATGAAGGGCAGGAGGGTCCATTGTGGGTAGTACCATCCCTGGGCTAATAATCCTGGGTTCTGTGACAAGCAAGTTGAGCAAGCCAGGGGAAGCAAGCCAGTAAGCAGCATCCCTCCATGGCCTCTACATCAGCTCCTGCCTCCCAATTCCTGCCCTGTGTGAGTTCCTGTCCTGACTTCCTTTGCAAAGTAGGTTTTAAGTGGGTTTTAAGAAATGGGTTACACTTACACAGCAAAGTAAAAGTGTAATCTAAATAAACCCTTTCCTCCCCAACTTGCTTCTTGGTCATGATGTTTTGAGCAGAAATACAAACCCTGACTAAGACACAACTGGAATTAAACAGCCAAGAAGGTCCACAGCAGTAGGGTATCATCATGGGACAATGGGTTGACACATGCCCCTGTAGAGGGATGGCAGGATAGCTTTGCCCAGCCAGAGGCAGGTGAGCTCTTGATACCCATAGCCCAGTGGGCATAGCTGAGGATGAAGCTCTAGGAATGGGTCAGTCAGGCCCCTTTTCTCCATGGCAGCATGATGTATCCCCAGGGTAGAGGTGCAATGAGGAAGGAACGGGAGGCCTGGCTGGCCTAGGAAGCTGGGTGTGGCCTAGATGCTTCAGGATCACTGGGATATGGGACAGTAAGGCAGAGAAGCAAGGCCCTGCCCACTTTAGTCAAACTTCCTGTGTGATTCTGGGCCTACCTAGAGTGTTCAAAATGGAGTAGAAATAAAGGATGTCTCTTGTCATTATTGTTGTGAGAGGTGGAGAACATCTCATCCTTTGATTGGTGGACACCTATAGATGCTCTTTCTGACTGACTCAGCACAGGTCTTACCTTCCCCTGAAGGACCTCTAGGGGCCTCCCATGTGAGGTATACCCGACACTCAATCTCTGTCTTGAGTGACCAGTGAAGCCCTCCCTGACACCACATATTTATAAGTCTAAATGGACCCAACCATAGAAGCCAAACCCTTGCAGGGCTTTCTCAGGCATCCTGTGGCTTCACCTCCTGTTTGGTTCAGAAAGGTTTTTATCTGGCTTCTACTGTTACTCTCTTTATTTACCTTTTGCAGCGATGCCTGTCAGAATTCTTCTCACCAGCTTCCCCACTGTCTGTGGACTTGACCTATTTCTTACTTGAAAAACAAAACAAAGTAAAGTAAAGTAAAAACCAGTTACTACTTAAACACAAACCCTTCATCCTCTGTATCTATGTGTGGAACATGTGCCGTGTGCATGTATGGTCTATGCATGTGCCAGTGAAGGTCTCTGTGGATTTCAGAGGTGGATGCTGGGTTCATCTATCACTTTCTATCTTATTCCCTTGAGACAGGGCCTCTCATTGAACCTGAAGCTTGTGTTTTGGCTTGACTGGCTGGCTAGCAAGCTCCAGTAACCCTGTCTGTACTTTACTGCCAACCTCCAGTACTGGGATTCCTAGAGCCTATGGTTATAGTTGGCTCAACGTGGGTGCTGAGGATGTGAACACGGGTCCTCGGGCTTGTTCATCAAGCACTAATACCCAACGAGCCCTCTCCTCAGCTCTCAGTGCTTCATTCTTCTTCTTCAGCACCCCATGCGATTTTACATACATAAGCTTGCTCAAAACCATTTCAGCCCCAAATCAAAATCGAATTTTTCCAGATTTCTACAACATTAACTAAACGTCTTAATTATTCTCTGTTTTCTTTTGATACTTGTCCATGTACAGGGATAATCCCTGCATATCACACATTAATTTTGTATTATTCTTTTCTACTTAATTCCACAGAAAGAATCATCTTCATTTTTCCTCTATAATCTTTCTAATCTGTTTTTGTTTGAAATTTTCTGAGCAAAAGACAAAAAGTATTTATTATTTAAAACCCTATCAGTTAAAAGTAATTACAAGGGGTTCAAAAGATAAAAAAAGTATTTATTATTTAAAACCCTCAGTGTTAAAAAGCAATTACAAGGGTTTCCCACCAAGATAGTGTAGCAAACCCAACTAGAAACCCTCTGCACCTCTAGCCTATGAATAATGAGAAAACTCAAGGCTTGGCCTGTATCTGTGAAGTCAGTCTGTCCATCTTTGTGTCCTGGATAACTGCTGAGCATGGTGTACACCAAGTGCCAGCTATTCTGCAAGCCCAGAGGCAGGCACAAGAGGACACGTGGGCTTTTTGGCCAGTAATATTGATTAGAGCCTTTCATGGTAGGATTGTAGCTAAGCCACTGCCTGTAGCCAGGGACAAGTAGCCAGGGACAAGTGGTTCTCAGGAGGGACAAATGACAACGACTTACTGTGAACTGGGGTGAGTGGTCTGGTGACATGCAGCCCTTGGACACCAGAGGAGACAGGCTCTTTCTGAAGGGCTCAAGGCCAGCTTCTAAAGGCATGCCAAGTGAGCCAAGATGTCTGCAGATCCCTTGCAAATGACATGAATCTGATATGGCCCAGATCCCCATTGTGCTGAGGGCAATGGAGAAGTGCTATCCCTACACAGGAGCAGAAAGGGAGAAGAGGAGAAATAGTTTTAATAAAGGAAAGCAACCCAGCAATTCTCTGTAGAGGGAATCTTTTGTGCAATGTATGGAAGCTTTACCTGTAAATAACAGGCTGTTGGTCTATGAGCTTAGAGAGGTGGGAGTTCTGGCATAGAGAGAGGAGTTCTGGGATAGAGTCAGAGGCATGAGAGGATCCACCCCAGGGTTCGAAAGAAAATGCTCAGAGGAACCTGAGGAAGAGGTAACCAACGATGTGGTGGGACTTAGAATAGAACAAACAGGTAATTGAATTATGAGCTAGTTGGGAAACAGGCTCAAAGTAATTCATATATAATTCAGTCTCAGAGTCATTATTTCTTGAACTTGGGTGTGAGTGGAAACAGTGGAGCAAGGCATAAACAGAAATAATTCTAAGAAATATGATCAACTCTATTGATGACTCCAAACTCATAGTTGGGAATGGGAGATACTGAGGGCTTCTACACTTCCTCCCGTCTCCTTCTCCAAAGAAGATGGAAAGAGTCTGGACAGGAAGCCATTGAGGAAATTCTTTAAAAACTGTGATGAGGATGCTGAGGTGTGGCTCTTCACAGTTGTTGGCTTCTGTGTGGTGGGGAAGGAAGAAGACTCTATCTTTGGAGAGATGGTCACTAGGAGTTTAACTGGGCTCAACTGAGTATGTGGGCAATACAAATTGAACTTGGTATATCTGGGGTGGGGATCGGGGGTGGGGAGAGTGGACCTGGAGGGAATGGGAGGAAAGTGTGGTCAGGATCATTGTGTGAGATTCTCAGATAATCAATAACAATATTATATTGAAAAAATAAATAAGTATGGCCAACTGAACTAACTATTGGGATGTATATCATCTCTATGTAAAAATTACTCATGTCTTCCTCATATAAAAACAAATACTTCAGACTAATTATATAGTATGTATGCATATGTGTATATATTCACAGATGTGTTGAAAGAGATAATCAAAGATAAAATGTACACAGTAACTGAAGATGACAACAATAACAATAACAATAACACACACAAACACACAAAGCAACAACAAAAGAAACAAACAAACAAACAACAAAAAACAATCAAAAGAAAAACCACCCAGGATAAAATTCTTGAGCATAGTTTTGAGGAATAGAGCCTTTAAAATATGTTCTAGAAATCAGCTCTTGTGGAACCCTAGGTGCTTAGTGAGTCACAGAGAAGATCGAAGAACTGGAAAGCAGCTTGAGGGGAAATTATCCCAAATATTGCAACCAAGGGCTGAAACAGTGTCTTTCCATTTAGCAAAGGCAAAGATCTACATATTTAACTTCAAAGGGAAACTACCTTGATGAATTTTAAATCACAGATGAGATCTGGTTATACAATTCCTGAAATAAGTAGGAATTTCAAAAATTTTTAAAGGATTTTGGCATCTTACAATTTTAAAGGGTTTTAGTGTCTTTAAATTTCCCATGAAATTGACACTCATGAATTGAGTCATTCTTCCAACAAACAGTAAGAGATGAACTCTTGGCTGCTGCTTGGTCAGAAGTTAACATTTTAAGATTTACATGTAGAGCAGAGTGACTCTGGATAGCAACAATATACGTTTAAAAGGAAAAGGATGTTTTTATCACAAGGAAATGGTCAGTATTTAAGGAGGCACATGAGAAGATTCTTATATATGTGTGCAGCATTTGTGTTGATTAAAATTCAAATCCAGTGGCTGAAAAGGTGGCTCAGTGAGTAAGTGCATGGTGCTCTTGCAGAGCATTCAAGTTTAATTCCCAGTGTTCCTACTGAGTGACTCACAATGGCCTATATCTTCATCTCTAGGAGATCTGATGCTCTCCTCTAGGCTTTGTAGTCGCATACATATATATACATATATACATATATACATATATATACATATATACACATATATGTGAATATATATAACGTATGATTATATATGTAATCTATATATAATGTATATTTCAAAATGTACTATATAACTAGTTCCTGTCCTTTTCAAGTAAATCAAATGTAAAAGAAATTCATTACAAGAGTGTCTCCATTTCCAAAACACTGGGATACTACACATGTACACCCATTGAAACCAGGACCTCCTGCATGCTAAGCAAGAACTCTACTGAGCTACAGCCCCAGCTCATCTCTTAATTTATAAAGGATGCAAGCAGTTTGTAAATTATGAGTAGGTTTTCTTTCTCATATATAAGATTTTCTGTGATCTTGACATTTTTAACATTGAAAAACAAATTTCAAACTCTCATTAGTAGTTAGAGAAATCTCTCTGTCTCTCTCTGTCTCTGTATCTCTCTCTGTCTCTCTCTGTCTCTGTCTCTCTGTCTGTCTCTGTCTCTGTCTCTCTCTGTCTCTCTCTCTCTCTGTGTGTGTCTCTCTCTCTCTCTCTTTCTCTGCAGCACCTTTGCAGCTTGGTCAAAGAAGTCAGTAAATGGACACAGAATGGTTCTCTTCTATTCTATTTCATATGTTTACGAAATAACATAAATACCATGCAGTCTTTGACTACAGTTACTGAGAAAGTCTTTAAGTCTTAACGTGAAGTAACTTAGTTCCTTTGATTTTACTGTGTTCTTTTACATGTTTGTGTATATGTATGTGCATGCTCTTGAGTATGAGTGTGTATGGGTATGTATACACATTTGCACTTGTTCTCATACTTGAAGGCTATACCTCAACAATTTTGAATGTCATCCCTCAAGTCATCTATCCTGTTTCTTTTTAAACATTTAGTTGTGTGTGTGTGTGTGTGTGTGTGTGTGTGTGTGTGTGTGTGTGTGTGTTTACTAATGTGTATGTGTGCATATTGGTGGTCCGGGAGGCCAGGATAAGAGGATGGTCCCTCAGAACTGGTGTTTCAGGCATCTCTAAGGCTTCCAACTTGGGTGCTGGGGACCCAATTAAGTCCTCTGGAAGACTAGTATACTTTCTCTAGCCCCTATCTTGTGAGACAAGGTCTCGTACTTGCTAGAGCTGACCAAATAGAGTAGGCTGGCTGCCTGGTGAGTCCCAGGGATCTCCCTCTTCTTGCTTGCACTAGGATAAAAATGCGCCACCATACCTATTTTGTTGTGGTGGTTGTTTTCTTAATATGGGTCCTGGAGAACGAAACTTTGAGCCTCATGTCCAAACCCTTTATCAACTGGGCTATACCTTCAATCCCTTATTCTGTTTCTCTCTTTCTCTCCCTCACTCCTCTATGCTTTGGGTCCTCTGTTTACTTATATAGGTTTTAGAATCATGTACAGGAGCGCATTTGGGCAAGTATTAAACTACCAATAATTACTTTTTTTTTCAAATTAGTGTCTTTACATTGTTAAGCCTTTGAGTCTTTACAGGAAGAGGACAGACATCTCTACTCATTCAAGCTCCTTGATTTCATTTCATTAATTGTACTTTTCTGTGTACAGTACTGCATGTGTGTCATTCCCCAACAGGCATTTTATATTTTTGATGTTTTCATGGGTGAAATTTTCCATGATCAGTGTCTGCTGGTTCATTGCCAGTATGTGGAAATGTGATATGTTTTGTATACATGTCTTATATTCTGCAACTTTTAAAGCCTTTTCATACCTTTTTTTATGCTAATCATGAGTGCCTCCAGTTTTTGTACACCAGACAAAGGCTTTATTACATCTCCTCTTTTGAAAGATGATTTCACTGGAGAAAGACATCCATGCTGACCCTGGCTCTATTGAAGAAGTAGCTCTCCTCAGGGGAGATGGAGGGAGGCTCTGGTGATGGATCTGCTGTCTGCCTGATCTTCATCTTTTGTGTGTGACGTGACATCTTTCCTTGACAGCTTGAAGCTTTGTTTCTTTATGGGTGATTCTGAAAATTTTGCAGAATATAGACCTCATGGTTTTCTTACAACTTGATCTTTAGGGGTTAGTGAGCTTTTGAATTTATGACCACATAATCTTTATAAAATACACAACTCAGCTGTTACTCATGCAAATGCAAGTTTATTTCCATTCTATCTCTCTGGAAAATTCCAGTGCACACATCTCAAGCTGTCTCTAAACTCAAAGAGGCTCTGCCAATATGTCTGCTTTGTTTTGTGGAACATTTCTGTTGCTGTGCCTTCCACTTCACTAATGTTTTCTCTGACATTATCTAAACTGCACTGGCCCCCTTTAAGGTATATCCTACCTCATATATTGAGAGTTTATCTATAGTTTCAATATTTGACATTTTACTCAATAACTTATAAGCGACTCCCACATCACCATGTAACACATAGTCTTAGTATTTTGAACATATGGTACAGAGTTATGACACTAACTCCATGTACTTGCCTGACAGTTCTAACAACTGTGTCATTGATAGGTTGCTTTCAGTTGATTTTCTTCCTCATTTTGGGCTGAGACATCCCAATGCTTTGCACATTTGGTGGGTTTTGGTTGGATGCCAGGCATTTATGAATTTTACCTAGTTGGATATTGAATACTTTATATTCACAAATAATTCTTGAGATTTATTCTAAAACACAATCGTTTTACTTAGAAACAGCTTGGCCTCTCGGGAGCTATGTTCCCTACATCTATCAGCTAGGAACAGAACCCTTAGACTGTGGCTTACTTTTCCCTTTGTACTGAGGCTGACCTTTATGGGTTAGCCATCCCCAAACCTATGCAATTCCCATATGTCTAGTGAGAATGCTGTTGGGTGAGTTTAGGGTGATGTTCCCTCTTACCTTCAGGGTGTTTGTTCTGTCATGTGTGTAGCTTCTTTGAGTGTACACACAAACCCACAGTCTACTGCATGTTACGGTTCTAGAAAATTTCAGGATCCCTTTCTGTTTCTCTCTAGTTCCCAGTCCTGCTGATTATTTGCTTTGACCTTAAATTGGCTCCATACTAATCCCAGAGAGGCCTCTTACTCCAGATGGTTCCCCTTATTAACTGTGGCTGGAAACTGCACACAATGGCTACAGGATAGTCCCCCATCTGCTTCAGGCTCTCAAGAGACTTTGCCCTAGCCTCTCTGGCATCCAGAGTTTTGAAACCCATTTCTTACACATATCTCATTGGAGTTTATTGTTTCAGACAAGGGGTTGAATCTAGTCCCATTTACTCCAACTCAGTCAGAAGTGAACAAGAACAGCTTTTAGTATTGCTGTGTGTGTGTGTGTGTGTGTGTGTGTGTGTGTGTGCGAAGATCTGCCTACTTTTTTGTTTTTAAATACTTATTGGGTTGGGCCTCACCAAATAGGCTAGGCCTCACCAATGAACCCCAGGGATCCTTCTGTCTCTATCTACTTAATGTTATGTAACAAGCATATGCTGCTATGCCCACTTTAAAAAAAATGTAGGTTCTAGACACTGACTTCAGGTCCCTGTGCTTACAAAGCAAACACTTGAATGACTAAAACATCCCTCCAGCCTTAACACTGAAGTTTTAGAGATGATAATACATTACTAATTTATTCATGAGTCATGTGACCATCAATAACTGACTGAGCAAATAGACAGTCAGGCAAACAAAGACAGCTCTGTTCCAGAATTTCTAGGGTGATGTTTAGATTCTCCATATCCACAGCACACAGATCAGCATGCTCCCCACATCGCCAAGGGAGGGCTGGACTCAGCCACTGTGTCATAAAGTTCAAAAGGAAGTAGAAAGAACAGATCTTCAGTAGAGAGTGGTAGCCAGCCACCCATCCAGTACACAAAGTCATCTCTAGTAATGCCGCTGGTTTCAATGGGCCTCAGAAGCAGTGTGAGGTGGAAGGCATTTCCCACCAGATGATAATGACTCTTCTAGAGTATATTAACCTGGGTCTGTACATGAAAGAGATGGTAGCCAGGAGCACATTCGGGGACAGGCTATAGGTGGCATGGCTGATGCTCCCCCAGGCCTGGCAAAGTCACAGAAACAATAAAAGTGAAGAACTGCAGGTCAGAGTAGCCTGGAAGAGGGATGTGACAGCTAAGCCTGATGTGGGATTGAAGATTAAATACTAGAACAGACATAGTACTTGTAGGGGAGATGGTGAATAAGCTGGACTTTTATTTGAAGAGAGAGGAGGAGCTCAAATTAAGACAAGATGGCACCATAGGAAGGGCAGATGGACAAATGGACAGACAGAAGGAAGGAAGGAAGGAAGGAAGGAAGGAAGGAAGGAAGAAAGTTGACTCTTTAGTTATTGAATCATCTGCTTGTGCAGATCACCATTTTCCTTTCTTTTTCCAGTATATAAAAATCAATTTCAGATGGATTACAGGTCTAAATGTGAAACCAGAAAGCTTTTAGACAGAATCACAGGAGTATATCTTTGCAAGCTTAATGTAGGCAGATTTCTAAAACATCAAGCCATCTCTGAGAAAGGGGACAACTTGGGTTATTTTCAAACTAAACCATCAGAGCATATAAAGGCAACTGGCAGAAATGGAAATATTCATAAATAAATAGATAGATAGATAGATAGATAGATAGATAGATAGATAGA
>JADRCD010172443.1:0-10535 GCA_019843815.1 Montemys delectorum
CCCCCCCCCAAAAAAAAGTACAGAATACCTAAGATACATTCTACAGAACTCAGAAAGGTCAACTAGCTGAAGTACTCAAGTGAGGTCACCTCAGTCCCACTTGAGAGAGAGAAGAAAGCAATCACAAGTGGGGAGGGTAGGAGGAACCTGGGAGGGAAAGTGGATGAGGGGGAGTGTCAGGGAGAGTGGAACCTGACCTGGTATTGGGTAATATAAAAGGACTGAAGCCCTGAAGCCCTGCAGAAAGAATGGAAACAGGCAACCTCAAGAAATAGGAGGTTGGGGGACCCTCTAGACTGCACCAGAGACCTGGGAGGTGAGAGTTTCTCAAGACTCAAAGGGAGGAACCTTAGATGAAATGCCAGACAGTAGGGAGAGGAACTTACAGAGCCCACCTCCAGTTGGCAGACAGGGCGTCAAATGAGGGAAGAGGTTGCAATCCCACAGTCAAAACACTGACGCATAATTGTTTCTGTCTGAAAGAACTGCAAGGTTTGAAATAGAGAGGAGCCTGAGGAACAGAAGATTCAACAATAGGTCCAAAGTGGGATCCAGCTCAAGGGGAGGCCTCAAGGCCTGAAACTATTATTGAGGTTATGGAGCAATCAAAACAAGGGACCTATCATTTCTGCCCTCTGAAAGACCCAACAAGCAGCTGAAAGAGTCAGAAGCAGGTATTTATACCCAACCAATGGTTGATTTAGGGAAAGCCTGGAAAAAGCTAAGGAGAAGGACTTGGATTCCTGAGATCTCAGACACTGAACCGCCAACCTGGCAGCATGCACCGGCTGATACAAGGCCCCCAACACACATACAGCAGAGGACTGCTGGGTCTGGGTTCAGTCAGAGAAGACGCACCTAACTCTCAACAGACTGGAGGTCCCAGGAATTTTAGAGGTCTGATGGGGTGGGGTGGGGGTGGGGAGATCCTCATAGAGACAGGGGGTTGGGAGGAGGTATGGAATGTGAAACAGTCGGTGGGTGGACTGGGAGGGTAATAAAATCTAGAGTGTAAAAAACTAAATTAATTAATGAAAGATTAAATTTTTAAAAAGAGAAATCTTGACTTATGACAATGCAGATACTTAATTTAATAAAGCTATTACATCAAGCACACTCAGCTCCCATGGATGAATGAGTAGAGGATATGATCAATATTGGCTCTAAAATATACCATGCCAATATCATAGGTCAAGCTGTATCTTAGGTCTCCAAAATCTAAAGTCTGGTGTGTCATTTATGAAGAACTTGGTCATTTGCAAAGAAACTGTGACCAACCCCCTAAACATCTCAGATCTCAAAATTTCTGGTGAAAAAACGGAGTACTTTTCACTGGAAAGTGAAGAAGCCATTTTTAACAGTAAAATATTTCCTAAATACAAACAACAAAGACGGTCAGGGCTTCCAGATGTGTGGTAATGTCCGCCATTGGACCAATGTAGTTCTAAGAAACATATCCAAGGCAATTTCTTACATTTGGAAAATGAAATAAGGGACCTGGATCAAGGACCTTCAGGAAAATGTGTGAGCTGTTTGTCTCTTGTCAGATATATGCAAGCCAAAACCCTCAATACTCAGCAAGAGAGAGACAATGGATTATAGAATAAAATCCTATGAAATTAAATTGTCATATACATATATATATATATATATATATATATATATATATGTTAATATCAGAGTGGAAGCCTTCAAAAGTTTTCTATTGGAAACATGAGTTTGTTCATATTTCCACAGGAAATGAAAAGCCATGGATACCATCACAACTTATGAAGATTGGAATTGAGCAGGGGAGATCACCTGAAAACCTTGGCTACTGACCTGAAAAGCACTTATTTCATTGAAAGGTAGAGATGCAGTGAGAACATTGGTTTCTTTAAAAAACGCATAAATATAAGAGTATGCTTTTGTTTTAATTCCAGGTTTTAGATATGAGGTGGCTTCAGATTTTCCACAGCAACTGACTATGATCTGGCTTATGCTCTCACAGGGGCATGATTTTTCCAGTTGCAGATAGTTTCTGTAAGTATGAAACATTTAGAATTCTTGGGACTCTTCAGAGGATTTATAAATACTATGTCCTCCCCTACCCCCAAAAGTGTGGATTATTGGTTGCTGTGGGTTGATGGTTGTTTGTGGTGATTGCAGTTTTAAGTAGTTGTTAGCAAAAAAAAAGAAAGAAAGAAAGAAAGAAAGAAAGAAAGAAAGAAAGAAAGAAAGAAAGAAAGAAAGAAAGAAAATACAAGAAATTAGGTATCCTGACAGCAAAGATCAAACACGGCCAAGGAAAGCAACCCCCCTATTCAGTAATATGTAGCCTAACAATAATGTCTCCCACGTTCCCCTCATTTCTTTTTCCTCTCCTATCTACTATTAGGGGCCTGACAGGGTACAAAAGGGGTATAGAAGGATGGAAGAAGGAAGAAACCACAAAATAGTCAAAATTCCAGTTATACCCTGTCTACAGGAGGAAGCAGAGTATTAAAAATACCTAATATTGATGAGCTACTGTTAATATGAACCTTTACGTCCAATCTTGAATTGTTAATGAAATTTTGTGTTCCATAGTTTGGTGCATATAAGTTTAGTATCACAATATTTTTCTTACTTAACTCTCTGGATTAGAATGAAGTGTATTTTTCTGATTACGTATACTTCAAAGTCTACTTTGACAGATATTACCATAGTAATGCCTACTTGCTTCACATTTGATATGAATACTTTGTTCCTTCTTTTCCTGATACTTTATCATCTGCTGGTTTTATGCTAATTTAAGGCTTTTCTTTGAGTTTCCTGGTTCTGCTATTGGGTTTTTCAACTTTATCTTTATTTCAGCTTGAATCTTCTTCAATGTTTCAATGTTGTATTCAGTATCTTCTCAAATTCTGGGTTTTTCATTGTTATTCTCATCAGCCTTATGTTTATATTTTCTTGGACATCAATTCAGCCTATTTTTTTTTGTTAACTTTTTTTTAATTAGATATTTTCTTTATTTACATGTAAATTTCTACTTTCCCAGTTTCCCCTCCCAAAAACTAACAAACAAAAACAACAAGAACAAGCTCCTGTTGCCTCCCCCTTCCCCATGCCTGCCACCCCACCCTTTCCCACTTATTGGCCCTGGCATTCCCCTACACTGGGGCACAAAACCTTCACAAGGCCTAGGTCCTTTCCTCCTATTGATGATCGAATTTGCAATCCTCTACTATACACATGCTGTCAAAACAATTAACTTAGGAGCAGAGACTGAAGGAAGGACAAGCCAGCCTAAATATAGCTATCTCCTGAGAGGCTCTGACAATACCTGACTAATACAAATGTAGAGGCTCACAGCCATTCATTGAACTGAGTACAAGGTCCACAGTGAAGGAGTTAGAGAAAGGATCTATGGAGTTGAAGTGTTTGCAGCCCCTTAGGACGAACAACAATATGAACTAACTAGTACCCTCAGCTTTTCTTTTTAATTTCATTCAGCTGATGTGTGTGTATGTGTGTGTGTGTGTGTGTGTGTTCTTTAATTTCCTTGATAATTTTTGATGAAGTTTATGGTTGTTCTTTATTATTCTCTGTGCTTCGCTTTGTATAGTTAATTCTCATTGACAAATATTTCTACAGGACTGATACATATTAGGGGTAAATTTAGCATTTCCTATGTTATAATTTTTTCAATGAGATCTGGGCATGTGAATATCTTTTGGCCCAAAAGAGAGGATATGGAACTTGGAACTGGAGGTTGGAAATGGTTTAGATTTAAGTGAAATCAGGTAACCAGAAGGGAATGGCTGGTATATATGATGCACTTCTTTGTGTAAGCCTTGAGATTGCAGGTGGCTCTAAAGTCCTAGTAGATGTTAGATAATGAATAGGGGAGTCTAATAGGGGATAGGGATGGTGGGAGTTGGCCAAACATAGATAACCTAATATTGTTTACTGTGTAAACAGGAATATCAGAGTAAGCTCTAGTACTTTATATGGGATTATGGCTATTTCTAGTGAAATGTGAGATTGCATGGATGGGAAGATCATAGATAATTACTGGGATAGACTCAGAAGGAGGATGTGAGAAATATTCCTAATGTTCTGGATGTGACTCCTTTATTAGATGCATAACTGGCAAATCTACTTCTCCACTCTGTCATTTGTATTTTAACTCCATAAGCATCTTTGCTGTGTATAGGCTTTTTAATTATTTTAAATCCATTTACTAATTCTTGCTTTTTTTCACCACCTATTGGAATCCCTTCCTTGAAATCATTGTCTGATAATTCTTTAACTATTTCCCTTTATTTTTTGAATGACTGAAGAATTTATACTCATTTATCATTTCTATGCCCCACTACAGTGAAATCTGCATGAGAATATTCCTTTTGAGTTGCTTGCTGTTACAGACACAGTATATACCCTCCTGGTACAAAAGGAACATTCAAGCATTTTTTAATTGAATGAACACTCCTGAATAAACTTGATCATATTTTCTATTTCATTTTTCCTTTGGTGTTTTCTAATTTCATGCATAGAAAGTATGTTGTCAACCCAATAGAGAAAATAGAAACAAAAATAAATAGAGATTGTGAGCCTGGGAAAATAAAGAAAATTAAAAAATTATTATTTTTTGCTTGTTTTCCAAAGGTCACAGGATCAAACCTATAAAAGATAAAACTGAAGTCTGGAATTAGTCTTGGTAGAGGTACATCCTCTGCTGTAGTATTCTCCTAGGTATGCTAAGACCAGTGAAGTCTAGCCTTAATTACCAAGGCCCATTAAAAATACCAAGTGGGAAAAGTTCTTCAGGCAAAAATTTTATCCTCCTCCAGTGTTGTTTTTGTTTTCTCTAGTAATTTTCTTTAATTAGCATCTGTAGCACAAGTTTTGCTACTCTCATCTGCTGGTCAGTCTCTAGGAGGCAAAATATATTTGTAACATTAACAAACACTCACTTGTCTATAATGATTATAATGATCCAAGAACATAAGAAAGATACTATCTGAGAGATTGAAAAAAAAGCATCATGGAATTACTACAAAACATGAATATTTATTGAGTAAAAATTCACTTGATTAGGACAGGTATCTCAAATTCATTGTACTTCATCAGTCTAAATCAGGCAGTATCCAGATGTCAATAATCTCATTACCTCGATTGTTCTGCTTGTGTTAGAGATGACTGTGTTGTCCAATCCACAAAGACATTAACATATTCCTTCACATTATCAAACCACAAATTCCAAGTAATTAGTCAAAAATGAATTATAGTGCATAATTGTTAGAACTAAATAAAATCATGTCCTAACTATACTATTCCAGATCCCCAGGCTTGGTCCCAGTCCTAAATCCTAAGGGATAGCCTAGTCTGCCCAGCTTCCCTGACTTTACCCTACCTTTTCCATCTCCAACCTCTAGTCCAAGCTTGGGTTTTTGTTCTAAACTTATGTCTACTCTGGTAAGTTCCTCAATCCTATCTTCTTGTACTCTTCTATTTTAACAGACTTTTCCCACTATTATGAAATCCTGCTACTTTAGGTCAAAGTCTACCATGTCCAGATAATTCCTCTGAGCTTGGTAGAAAATGGAGGACTTTTCTTTTCCAGGAATACTTCTCCTACTCTGACCTTGTCTGGGGAGCCTAACTCCTTACACACTCTACCTAAGGAAGGTCACTTAGTCCTTGGCAAACTTTCAAGTCCAACTTCCTCTATCCCAAAAAGAACCTGCCCAGCAGGTAGCAGGGACTTCTGTAATGCCTCAACAAATAAATGATTCATTCACAGTACATTAAGCTTCAGCCAATGATTTTATATTAACCTTGGAAACTCCTTCCCATTCTCTAAGGTTCATAGCAAGCCCTTGGTCACTCCAGATAAAGTGTTATTTACACCAGTTATTTCACTGAAGATTGTCTAAGACACCTGTATCATTGAGTATCATCTAAAAAAGCTGTAATATGAAAATCCATGGAAAAGGGTTTCATCTAAGATGCATTCCCTAGCTCCCTCACCCTGTATTAACTCCCAGTCAGACTGGGATCTTACAGACCCCATCCATCCTGAACTCTTCTTCCTGCCAGTCTGGTATGTAGCAGTGCCTAAACACCATAAAGGAGGAAACAGAGGACTTGAATTACTAGTATAGAATGAGTATTTCTAGACAACAGTGTAGTCATAGAAGAAAACATTCATAAATTGAGAAAAATCATACAAATACAGAAAAAAACAAATACACAGAACATAAAATAAACAGAAAGAGAAAAAATATACCCATGGTATATTATGTTTAAAAGACTAATTTTTCAAAACAAAGAAAAATATTGAAAGCTAATATTAAAAAATGTAAGTACACATAAAGGAAAACCCATAAGAATAACAACTAGGTCTAAGATGGGAGCACACAGATAACAGAAAGAGTAGAGCAGTTGGGACAGGGTCCTTTCTGCCTCCATCTATACCCAGGAGATGGGGCTGTTCCACAACCCTCTGTGCACCATTCCTGCCAGCAGAGAGCTTGTCTCCAGAGAGTGATCTAACTCTGGGACTCAGGCGAGATCACCATTTCTCTGCAGTGACTGTCTAAGGCAAAACCAGCCAGGAAGCACAAGCCACAGAAACAGCAGAGCAGCTGGGACAGGCCCTTCTTGCATCCATCTGCACCCAGGAGATACATCTGTTATACAACCTTCTGTCACCAGTCTTGCCAGAGACAGCTGGTCTCCTAGGAGTGCCTTCACAGGCCTACAAACCCACAGGGGGAACAAGCTTCAGCCAGAGACAGTAATAACATCTAACACCAGAGAGTATCAGATGGCAAAAGGTAAACACAAGAATCTTACCAACAGAAACCAAGGCTACTCGGCACCATCAGACCCCAATATTCCCACCACAGCAAGTCCTTGATATCCTAAAACATGGGAAGAGCAAGATTTGGATTTAAAATTATATCTCATCATGCTGATAGAGGAATATAAGAAGAACATAAATAATTCCCTTAAAGAAATACAGGAGAATGCAGATAAACAGGTACAAGCCCTTAAAGAGGAAACACAAATTCCTTAAAGAATTACAGGTAAAAAGATAGAAGCCCTTAGAAAGAAAACACAAAAATCCCTTAAAGAACTAAAGAATACATAAACAGGTTAAGGAAGTGAACAAAACCACATAGGATCTAAAAATGGAAGTAGAAACAATAAAGAAATCACAAAGGGATACAACTTTGGAGATAGAAAACCTAAGAAAGAAGTCAGGAGCCATAGATGCAAGCACCATCAACAGAATACAAGAGATAGAAGAGAGAATCTCAGGGGCAGAAAATACCATAGAAAACACTGATACATCAGATAAAGAAAATGCAAAATGCTAAAAGCTCCTAGCCAGGAAATGCAGGACACAATGAGAAGACCAAACCTAAGGAAAATTGATATAGAAGAAAGTGAAGATTCCCTATTTAAAGGGCCAGGAAATACCTTCAACAAAACTATAGAAGAAAATTTCCCTAACCTGAAGAAAGAGATGCCCATGAACATAAGAGAAGCTTACAGAACTCCAAAGAGTTTGGACTAGAAAAGAAATTCCTTCTGTCACATAATAATCAAAACACCAAATGCACAAAACAAAGAAAGAATATTAAAAGCAGTGAGGGGAAAAAACTCAAGTGACATATAAAGGCAAACCTATCATAGTTACAACAGACTTCTCACCAGAGACTATGAAAGCTAGAAGAAGATCCTGGACAGATTTCATACACACCTTAAGAGAACACAAATGCCAGCCCAGGTGACTATACCCAGCAAAACTCTCAATTACCATAAATGGAGAAACCAAACTATTCCATGACAAAACCAAATTTATACAGTATCTTTCCACAAAACCAATCCTACAAAGGATAATAAATGGAAAACTCCAACACAAGGAGGAAACTATACTCTAGAAAAAAAAAGCAAGAAAGTAATCTTTCAACAAAACTAAAGGAAGATAGCCACATAAACAGAATTCCAACTCTAAGAACAAAAATAAGAGGAAGCAACAATTATTTTTCCTTAATACCTCTTAATATCAATAGACTCAATTCCCCAATAAAAAGACATAGATTAAGAAACTGGCTATTTAAACAATACTCAACATTTTGCTGCATAGATACAACACACATTAGTGACAAAGACACTACATCAGAGTAAAAAGCTGGAAAAAAATTTTCCAAACAACTGGTCCCAAGAAACAAGCTGGAGTAGCTATTCTACTATCAAATAAAATAAATTTTCAACCTAAAGTGATCAAAAAAGATAAGGAGGGACACTTCATATTCATCAAAGGTAAAATCTACCAAGATCAGCTCTCAATTCGGAACATCTATGCTCCAAATGCAAGGACATCCAGATTCATAAGATAAACTTTACTAAAGCATAAATCACACATTACACCAACAAAATAATTATGGGAGAATTTAACACCCTACTCTCATCAATGGATAGATCATGGAAACAGAAACAAAAACAGAGATAGAGTGAAACTAACAGAAGTTATGAAACAAATGGATTTAACAGATATCTATAGAACATTTTATCCAAAAACAAAAGGATATACCTGCTTCTCAGCATCTCATCGTGCCTTTTCCAAAATTGACCATATAATCTGTCACAAAACAGGCCTCAACAGATATAAGAAGATTGAAATAATTCCATGCATCTTATCAGATGACCACGGACTAAGGCTGGTACTCCATAACCAGATAAGGAATAGAAATCCCACCTAAATGTGGAAGCTGAACAACACACTATTCAATGACAACTTGGTGTAGGAAGAAATTAAAGACTTTTTAGAGTAGAATGAAAATGAAGCCAAACTATACTCAACCTTATGAAACACAGTGAAAGCAGTACTAACAGGCAAACTCGTAGCTCTGAGTGCCTCCAAAAAGAAACTGGAGAGAGAACACACTAACATTTTGGCAGCTCATTTGAAAGCTCTAGAACAAGAAGAAACAAATTCACACAAGCAGAGTAGATGGCAGGAAATAATCAAGCACAGGGCTGGAATCAACCAAATTGAAAAAAAAAGAACTATACAAAGAATCAACCAAACCAGGAGCTGGTTCATTGAGAAAATCAACAAAATAGACAAACCCTTAGCCACCCTAACTAGATGATACAGAGACATTATCCTAACTAACAAGATCAGAAATGAAAAAGGAGACATAACAACAGACACTGAGGAAATCCAAAAAATCATAATATCCTACTATAAAAGCCTATAATCAACAAAACTGGAAAACCTGGATGAAATGGACAATTTTCTAGACAGATACCAGGTACCAAAGTTAAATCAAGATCAGATAAATGATATAATAGCCCGATATCCCCTAATGAAATAGAAACAATCATTAGTAGTCTCCCAACCAAAAAGAGCCCAGGACCAAATGGGTTTAGTGAAGAGTTTTATCAGACCTTTAAAGAAGACCTAATACCAATGCTCCTCAAACTATTCCACAAAATAGAAACAGAAGGTACTCTATTCAATTTGTTCTATGAAGAAATAATTACTCTGATACCTAAATAACACAAAGATCCAACAAAGAAAGAGAACTTCAGACCAATTTCCCTTATGAATATCGATGCAAAAACACTCAATAAAATTCTTGCAAACCAAATCCAATAACACATCAAAATGATCATCCATCATGATCAAGTAGGCTTCATCCCAGGGATGCAGGGATGGTTCAATACATGGAAATCCATCAATGTAATCCACTATATAAACACATTCAAAGAAAAAAATATATAATCAATTCATTAGATGCTGAGAAATAATTTGACAAAATCCACCATCCCTTCATGATAAAAATCATGGAAAGATCAGGAAATCAAGGCCCATACCTAAATATAATAAAAGTAATATACAGCAAATCAGTAGCCAATCTTAAACTAAATGTGAAGAAAATTTAAACAATTCCACTAGAATAAGAGACTGGACAAGGCTGCCCACTCTCTCCCTACCTATTCAGTATAGTACTTGAAGTCCTAGCCAGAGCAATTAGAAAACAAAAGGAGATCAAAGGGATACATGTTGGAAAGGAAGTAGTCAAAATATCACTATTTGCAGATGATATGATCATATATATGTGACCCAAAAATTCCACCAGAGAATTCCTAAACCTGATAAACAACTTTAGCAAAGTGTCTGGATATAAAATTAACTCAAACAAGTCAGTAGCCTTCATCTAATCAAAGGATAAACAGTCTGAGAAGGAAATTAGTGAAATAGAACCTTTCACAATAGTCACAAATAATATAAAGTATTTGGTGTTACTCTAACTAAGCAAGTGATAGATCTGTATGACAAGAACTTCATATCTCTGAAGAAAGAAGTCAAAGAAGATCTCAGAAGATGGAAAGATCTTCCATGTTCATGGATTGACAGGATTAATATAGTAAAAATGGCCATCTTTCCAAAAGCAATCTATAGATTCAATACAATCCTCATTAAAATTTCAAAACAATTCTTCATAGAGTTAAAAAGAGAAATTTGCAAATTCATCTGGAATAACAAAAAA
>JADRCD010172449.1:0-19142 GCA_019843815.1 Montemys delectorum
TTGGCAGAAGCCTGACTTTGACTAGTCACTGACCATCGGAGTTCCTGATTTGTAGAACTAAAGACCCAGTGTCTTAAGGAGCCCTGTTCTCCACTCCTTTCTCTGTGTTTTCAGACCATCCCCCACCCTCTCAACTTCCCCGAGCTGGAATGAAGGAATTTTCACCTGGAGGAGCTTCTTAGAAATGGATCTTACCTTCTCTAGTCAAGTCTACATGTCTGTATATAAATAACACAGGCAGGTGCTCCACTAGGGAGGGAGACAAAAGAGAAAGCATCAGGGTAAATCAGGGCAAAGACGCTTCTGATCATCTTCTAGCTCTGGGTAGGGAAAGTGTGATGATTTGCAACCTTGTCCATTCCTAGAAGTCTATAAAGCAAAATAGGGAGGAAACAAGGTATGTAGACCCTCTGGTCAAACAAGAGTAAGCAGGCTCACTATTCCAGGGCAACGTCTCTGAAGTCTAGCTTCACGTCCACAATCTGTTTCTATTCTTCATGAATAATCTGTTTACATAGCTAAAGATTTGGAGATGTGGATGAGGTACTAGGAGTCTAGAAGAAATAGTATTGTTTAGGGCTCAGGCAATGGTCCTGAATTTCATTGTGGCTGCTCAAATCCCCCCTTTGGAAAGGGTATATTTGATTCTAGCCAGAGCCTTTCAGAAGCACAATTTATCACTGATCTTTCCCTCGATTTGTTCCCACCTGCACTTATTCTTTTTCTCTCTCCACCCCAAGAAACTCAGTGAAAGGGCAGCCGGTGATAAGAACTCTTTCAAATTCTATTTATTCAACACAAGCACTCACTGAAACACCTCATCACCTCCGTCATAAAACTAAGCAAAATGCCAGACTTGTTAAAGAGTGGGGGTGATTGTTTAATGTGTACAGACATGAGGAAAACTGTGGGTAGAAGTTACTTCTTTTTCTCAGTGATACTAGTCTAAGTGGTCCTAGCCTAAGGCATGGAGGGATGGGGAACAGACATCACAGAGGCTATGTGCTAGGAGCTGGAGGCATATCTGAGGTTGGGGAAGATTCTGAGCAAGTCCCCATTTCTCACAGGAAGGGGATTATAGCTCAGCCTGTGATATGAGGGAAGCTGGGTTCCATTGGGAGGATGTTCCAAAAAACAAAGTAGCATCAAGATGGGGCACAGGGCCTGGAGAGATTCTGTGGTAGATACCTGAGCAGGGTGTGGTAGGAGACTGAGAGGAAAGTGAAGAGGCAGCAGCCACGGGGGGCCAAGAAAAGGTGACCCAGCTAGGAACAAGGCAGGGCCTGGAGCCAAACAGCACATTCTCTAGGTAGCTGTTGGGCAATTCTGGGTCTACCTAGGCAGAGAATGTGAGGTCCTGGTCAGTCACTAAAATAACAGGAAATGGAGGGAAGGCGGGGTGTAGGGGAGATCTTAGTTTTTCTGCAACTCCTGCCCATCTGTCCCCTCCCTGCCATTAGGCACAATTCCAGGACAAGGGACAAGGGACTGTCCCATATGTAGATCTCTATGTATACTCGGATGTGGCTGTCAGAACATGCCACCTGTGCTTATTCAGCATGGAATATAGAACATGCATGGAGTTCTGGGAGCTAGGAACAGAGTATGAGATGAAAGGACATGAGCCGAATGAAGTATGTAATGGCCTCTTGATAGGGATCTACTTGCACAGAGCCTCATGCTGTCACTGGGAGACAATTCCCATACATGGATCCAATTTGTCTTCCTTGGCTCCCTTTCCTTCTTCTGCCTCCAAGGTATCAAGCTATCTAGGCTGGGCCATAAGTGCTTGCACACAGATCAGAGTGCAGAAGGGAACCACCAGAACACAGGACTACCAGTGAGAATTAACCCTGAAACCACCGCTGTGTAAGTTTGTGACCAAGAGCATCTGATCATTATGGAGGACATTCTCCTAAAGCGTATTGAGAGGTACCCAAGCTTCAATGCATCACAGGGTTTCAGAATTTTTCAAGAAAATAGGTGGGTTGGTTGTCTACCTGTCCACATAGACGAGGGAGATAAGTCTTTCCAGGTGTCCATAAGCCCTGCATTATCTTCTTGCGCTGAACTACTCAGGCCTATGACCTCAACTGGACAGCCTAAGAATTAACTTCCTTGTCTGTAAAGTGGAACATTCATCCTGCCCTGTTTACTTTATAGGATTGTTGTTAGGATTAAAGGTGATAATGGACATGAAAAGATTTTATATACTATAAAGTAAGGCAGGAATGCAAGTCACTTGCGTGATCAACATTGCTTGGATGGGAGTATTTGAAACTGAAGAGTCTTAAGAGATAGCTTTATCTCAAGCTGCATATCTTATAATGGAAGCACTGGCTTTGAGGCTAAAAACATTGAAGTTATAAAGTCAGATTTGGCTAGTTTCTGGTTGGGTGATCTCGGGCAAATAGTCTACCTGTCTGAAACTCAACTTCCTTGTCCACAAACTGAGCACAGCAGTAGTCACTTCACCTTTGGCAAGAAACTCACCTTTCTTTGGCCTTTCATTGCCTGTTTGTGAATGAGTATAATAACAGTTAACTTATAGGCTTGTGGGAATTAGACATGACAGGTGTATAGGGCACCTGGCCACTGTTAAAAGTACATTAATAAATAACCTGTTTTGATCCCTTAGTCTTTGGAGACTATTTTCTGTCCTAGAGCCATGGACAACATCCCTAATTTGTTTGGAGATTAGGCTAACTCCCATGAAATGGAAGTCCCATTCCATTTTAGAGGTGAACAGAGCCAAACTTTGATTACTATCTATACAGGTAAATTCCTCTAACATTCATTGTATATATCTTGCTTCATCCATCCTGAGGAGTCTTTAAATATGACAAGTAAATATGACCATAGGTAGAGGAGAAACTCAGCTTAAGTAGGTATAATATTTCTCTGATAGGCTCTTCAACCAGATCAGCTCTGTCTCAAGAGAATATCTTAAGTCAGTGGTTCTCAACCTTCCTAAGGCTGTGACCACTTAATATAGTTCCTCCTGTTGTGGTGACCCTCAACCATAAGATTATTTTCATTTCTACTTCATATTTGTAATTTTGCTACTGTAATAAATTGTAATGCAAGTATCTCTGTTTTTTGAGGATCTGTGAAAGGGTTATTCATTTCCTCCAAAGTGATAGTGAGCTACAGATTGAGAACTGTTGCCCAAAAGTAGTCTACCCTTTAATCACCAACTTAGTAACTGAAGTATGGTCCAAATGCTGTGTTTTCTCCTTTCCACACTTTGCAGCCAGTTCCATCATGTTCCATCAGTCTAGATTCATTGGTGATTGTGTGTTTTTATCTCTCTTCTCATAGTGCACAGTGAACTACAGCATGAATGGTCTTCCTTCCTTTATCTGTTTCTTCCACTTTAAAATCCTTTAAGGAAGAGGCAAAACCACAGTGTATTCTTGTTTCTCTCCATTAGTGCCTTTGGCATAATGTTGAACTCCAGTTTGTGAAAAACAAACTGTGACACAGGACTTGCAAATCATTTAGTATGTGTATTTACTTTCCAGGATAAAGTTAGGTCAATGCAGAAGGAAGGGACCAGAATATGGCAAAACTAATAGGGAGAGGTGATCATGGGAATTAGGGATGTTGGTCAATCCACAGCCCACATACAAATAAGTGTCTGGCCATCTGCTCCTGAAAGATTTATTGTCTTGAGTTGAACAGGGTTCAGCAGATGGGATGAAGAGGGCGGGGTGCGTGTAGTAAAGCCACCTGTGTCTCCAGCTACTGCCATCTTTTCTGATGTGAGCTACCCCATCTCAGGTACCTCTATGGACCTGTGACATAGTGATAAAATGTAATCCTTGACCTATGGTTCATGGACTCAGTTTTTTTTCTATGGAGGGAGAAGTGAATATTGAGTTTCATGAAAGGAAAAGAAGAACAAAATATCCCTCCTTTACAGTGACCTGCTCTGAAATTGTTTTATATTGGCAGAGAGGAGGGAAAATGAGAGCCAAGGAGAGGGCTGGAATCTACAGAGTCCCTAAGGAAGAGTTACTGATCATCCATTGGGGGTTATAGTCTTTGACACTAGGTATCAAGAAAGGCTTTGAAAGCCACAACCATGGACATTTTCCTAATATTTCTTTGGTGTTACATTATTCTTATTCCTTAATAACCCTGAATTAGGAGGCAACTGGAAGCCAAAGAAGAACAGAGGGAATGAGAACAGACAGAGCCATGCCCAGGCCAAGATATTACCGTCCCACCTTGCATCATATAATCTTAACCAGCACGCTTTCACCTGCACGATGCTGTTTTGTCATCACAACTCTGCCAGGTTGACAATCCAGAAATCAAGATGATCGCTGACTTCTGTCCAAGTTTCCTCAGCTAATCACATTAGCAGAACTAGGGTCTGGAATTAAGTCTAGTCCTGAGTATATGGTCCCTGAAGGACCCAGCTCTGCATAGGACTCAATTTATAGGAACAAGGAAGGAAGCAATTGCTTCTTGAGCTTACCTTAGATAGGTCTAGGACCTAGAGTGGTCACTGACCAGAGAAATACACAGTGGGACTAGGAGATGGAGACAGGATGCTGTAACGAAGACATTGTGTCAGCCTCATAGTTGATTTCCTAGCTGGATGAGGAAGATGTCAAGAAGGCAGGCAGTGAGGGCAGTTTCATTGGATAAGATTGGTCGGTAAGAATCTCTAAGCAGAAGCCTTCTTCTACCTGGCACTGCTTAGGAGGAAGCAGACGATTTCCAGATGCAGCTCAGCCTTGCATAAGCCTCTGCACCCTCAGGCCCAATTGGCTCTAATTGCCACCTCTTCAATCTTGGGATGACAAAGAAGACCTACAAGCAGAGCAAAGAAGGTGTGTCTAGCCCTTCCCCAGGTGGCTCCTGGCTGGCTGCTATGCCAAGCAGAGAGAATGGGCCACATGGCCTGAACCTCTCCCAACAGGGCGACTGCTTATCATCTGGTCAAAGCGTTTCTTTCCTTGGATCGGTTTTCACCTTTCCTTCATTACCTCTTAAGAAACAAGCACGCTGGTGACAAAGAGGTAAATAATTCATGCCCCCTACAGCATAGTGCTCTCTCAGCTTTTCAAAGTGTTCCTGGTAGGGCTAAAGGACCAGTGTTTGGCTTCTCTCTGCAGCTCTTCTTCTGCCCTTGGTCTAGGACAAGCCCACTCTACTCTGGGGTCTTATTAAACCAGCTCCCCCTTCCCAATTTCTCCCTCATTTTAAATTTGTATCTCTCAATTCTAGTCCATCACATCTTATCTGGCATTTCTTTAAGTATGCCAATCCCACTGGTGGGACTCTGATCCCTGGCCTTTTCTCCAAAGACTGAAGACAGAGCCATTTTTCAGGGGCAGCTTACCCTCCTCACCAGAATCTTGTCAAATCAATAACACACTTTGCAAGCATCTGAGAGGGAATATCTTCTGAGTGACATCTGTAGGAACAAAACATTCTCATCCTTCCCCTGCCTCTAGCCTGCAGAACAGGCAGGAGCAAGCATTTCCTGCATTCTCTCAGAAGAAATCAGGAAGCGAACAGGGCAAGAGAAGCCATTCCAGGACAGCACGGTATCTTTCTCTCCATCTTGCATTTGCATCTCATCCCCCTCCACTGTTGTCTAGGGAGCCCATAAAGCAGGTAGCACAAGAATACTGCTCCATGCTTTAATCCTTCAGTGCATGGGAGCACTTGCTGTCTGCAGAGCCTTATCAGATGTCCCTTTGCATTTTCTTTCCTCCTCTTTGGCCCTTAAGGATAGACTTGGAAGCTAGTAGCTCGCCCAAATGCTTCTCACAGAGAGCATCCCACATGTGTAGGTTCCAAAAGTTCCATCCAGAGACCTGCTATGAATTCTTCTGACTAATCGTCCTCACCTTTCTTTTTTTTCCTTTCTCCTTTCCTGAAAATCCTCTACTTCTGCTGTCCTTTCTCTCTTCTTCCTCCTCTTTTTTTCTCTTACCATGTGCACACATTCACAGAGAAGTATATTTAAATGAACAACAAAATGACCACTAGTAAGTTCCTTATTTTCAAAAGTCCATTCAGGATATTCCACTATTATTATGTGCATCTTTATTATAACCTCACTCAAAAGCAAGAGGTAAAGAAAAAAAAAAAAAAAACAAAACTAGTTCATGTATGTGGGGGGAGGGGTGAGAGAGCTTAAAACAGGTCAATCATCCATAGATTCAGTTAATGACTATTTATTTCGTAATGCATGGTACCAGGAATTGTACAAGGTCCTGAGAGTACAATAGTAAATAACTGAGTTTGAGGCGCCTATAAAACATCCAAGTAGAACAAGTCTAATAGTGGAACATCTAAGTTGCTCAATTAGACTTATAGTCTAACAAGAAAAATAGACATTATATTAGTAGTAAAGTCCAAGAGAAAATATAAGTGATCTGGAAATAAAACGGATGTGTTATAATTCTCCTTAGGGTAAGGGATTAGATACAAGCATACATATATACAGACACAAACATTTACCCAGAACACATACACACATACAAACACACACACATAGATACACATACATATATAAAACACGTATACCAAGAATACACACACACAGAGATACAAACACAGATACACATACATATATACAAATACACACATATACCCAGAATATACACACAGACACACACAAACACACACACAGAAACACACATACACACACACACACACACACACACACGTCTGCTTTTTAAAGGTTGAAGGAGAATGGATGCCAAGGGTAAGAAGATCTCTAGAGTCCTGTCAAAAGGGAGAAGTCCTATCTAGGAACTAAAAAGAATTCATTGGATGAATTACATTAGGAAGGAGAGAGATGCCCATAGAAGCTGCAAAAGTTCAAGGCAGGAGCTACTTTACCAAAGACCATTATTTGTAGACTAGGGACTTGAGATGACTAAAATCACATGCAAACAGAACAAGCAAGAATATGATCCTGTTATGCAGAAGTAAGGTGCTGGTGGCCTATTTTAGGAATGGCAACAGTTTGAAGAGTTGAAAATAAATTTTCTTTTTTTTTTTTTTTTTGAGTTTCGAGTTTTGAATTTTGAAACAGGGTCTCACTATGTAGCTCAGGCTAACTTTGAATATATGTTTCTACTGTCTCTGCCATTGTCTCCTGAGTTTTGGGACTACAGGTGTACAACATTATATTTGACTTAGGAAGGATGTTTTCTAATGTTACAATGATATAAAGTAGTATTCATAACATATCTAATAATAAAAAGAATTGCTTTTCAAATATACTATGATATTCTTAAGAGACAAGTATAGATACAAGTTCTTTGTCACACTGATATCTTTGGAAGCACACATAACAAATTTTTATTAGTAATATCACTAGAGGAAATGTATAAGGAACTAAGGCAGTGGCAGAAAATTTTTTTTAATACTTCATTAGAATTAGTTTACTTTAACAAAAAGCAATGGGCTGTCAATTGATGGGTCTTGAAAATAATGGATATGAGGGTTGAGACAGAGCAAGGATAATTCCCAGAACTGTGGTTTAGGGAATCTTGCCTGTCATTCTGACGCTTTAACATGGTTGAGAATACTGGTAGAGAAGCGGGTTTGATGATGAAGAAAGACTGAGCTTGAGGTGCCTAAGAAACACTCAAGTAGAACAAGTCCAATAGTGGGACATCTAAGTTGCTCATGCCTGGAGTTCAGAAGAGTGAAGATAGACCCTTCAAAATCATAAGTTTACATGTGGTGATCTATGGCAGTATGTGAGGTAAAGAGAAACAAAAAGCCTCGTTGACCAAAATTATTATAAGTTGTGGTAAAACAAAATTAGCCAGACTGATAGGAACGTAAAAAGTGTTGAATAGTTGTTTTATAATCGATAGAGTTGAACAAAAACTGAGATGACTGAGTATGTTTACCTTCAGTGAGATAACAAGAGTGGAATCTGTAGCACAGATTACACTAGCTAGATTAAATCTCAAAGGGCTGAGAAATCAGGGGAAGCCAGTAGAAAGTAGAACCAACTCCTAAGACGTTTGGAGTAGATAAGGGAATGGGGTAATTGTCAAAAGGAGTTGGTTTTGAAGGAGGGTGTTTAAATAATTCAACATCCCTGCTGGCAAAGGTGGTGGAGGAGAGGTTACGAATGACACAAATGAGAAAGGCCAGAAGATGCAGTGATAGGCACATCGCTGGTATCTGAAAGTGCAGAGGGAGCTGGATCTTGGATAGTCTAGAACACAGATGAAGTTCAACTATGTATAAGATGGACGTGCTTCCACTATGAAAGAAAATAAAACTTAATCATGACAGCCCTGTTAAGTTTCATACCACCAAAGGTCTGTGAAGATTTTTTGTGATAGTTCACTATTGGGCATATAGCTTTGAATATATGCATTGGAATGCACCTGTTAAAATTTCCCAAATCTTACTTATTTCTTTACTTTTCCAACAGCAACAACATGTTTGGCTCTCTGGCTGAGGTGATGAGAGAAGGGTGTGGAGTATAGCAGTCTCACGATAAAACCAGGAGCCTATGTTTCAGTATCAAGGAGGAAAACTTGCAAGGTAGTATCTAAAAGATAGGTGGCCCTATAGAAAAAAAGATTGGGCATTTAAACAAAGGAAAACATGCCTCACTAATCATAATACACATCAGGATTCAAATGAGATGCTAATTCCTCAGACTCTGAGCTTCTGGGAACCAGAAGTCAGGGCAATGATAAAAACGACTCCATAAATAAGAGCATGAAAAGAGAGATTTAATACCCCTAGTCTTTAGGGAAAGGCAAATCAGAGCTACAATGAGATAGCATTTCACACCCACTAACAGAAGCTGTAAAATGCTGAACGCTACTATGGAAAACAGTGTGGTAGTTTATCCAAAGAATTAAACGTGGGGTTGTCATGCGATACATCAGTTCAATTTCTAGGTATAATTCTTTTACAACACCCAAGAATTAAAAACAAAGACCTCTATAGACCTGCACACTTTTATTTTCATAGCAGCAATGTTCACAATAACCAGGAGATAAGAAAACCCATTGCTAGATGGATGAATAAAGTAAGGTGTAGGTATATTCAGACTTAAAGAGAAATGAAATTCTGATACTTCTAGAGAGGAGAAGAAATCTTGAATCTACTATATTAAATAAAACAAGGCAAGTGCAATGGAACATGTCTTATATAATCCTCCTTAGATAAAGCACCTACAATCAGTTCTTAGACAGGAAGTAAAATAATGGTTATTGAGGACTAAAGGGGAGAAACAGTGGAAATGTATTGTTCGGTGGATGGGAGTTTCGGTGTCTGAGATGAAAAGTATAGATGAATACTAGTAATGGCTATACAATAATCTGAATGTACTTTATACTGAAAAAATGATGTTTTATGTAATATACAGCTTATGACATAAGAGAAAAATTAAAGAAAACAGGATAAGGGATATTTATTTCTTTAGTTTTCTTCATGGATTTGCTAGCTGGGAAGAAAGTCCCAGGAGGGGTGAGGAGATAGGAAGGATGTTCATGGTATGATGGTTCTTTCCATATTATGCATTATAAAATCAGGCAAATCTCCTGGCTTGCTGCCTTCTAGCTTCTACTCAATGCATAAGAAGGATGGTCCAGATGTGAGCCAAAGATGGCAATTAGCCCCCATTTCACATTCCCAGTTGCCAGGTTCTCAGGATATGAGTTTTAGAGGAACTATAAGGTATGTACAGTACTAGATGACCATTGCTCATCTCTACAAATGCTGAAATGTGAAAGGTGATATAGTGCCTCTTAGAAAATATTTCATGCGTACCATCCAGCTATTCATAACCATAGAATTCAGATTCTTTCAAAGAGTTCTCTTCTTCTCCCTGTCCACCTTCAACTACCCCTGTCTCTCTCCCACACCTTGGCCCACCTGGGGCTAGATCTAGAGAAACAGGATTCTCTTCAGAAATGGTAGATCTCCTCTCCATCCCCTTCACCAAGGTCTAGTCCAAGATTCAAATGTCCAAGGGTGTTTCGGCGGAGAATTTCCCATCCACGGTGGCTATTGCTGCTTAGGGATGTAGTCCTGGACAAAGGAGGTGTTTGGAGAACCACAGAGCCTCTAGCTAAAGTCCCAGTCTCAGTCCCAGAAGGTTGTTTCTCAGATAGCTGTTCTTGTACTTCCTCTTTGTCTGAAGATTTGAAAGCCTCCACATATCGAAGTACTCGATAAGGATTCTGCTCCTGGTGGTGTTCAACCCTGGGAGGAAATAGAAAGGAATCATTAGAGGATGGTGAAGGTAGGTCATAGAGAAGCAGAGGTGAACATGGAGGAAATGAAATACTAATAAATAAAAGGAGAGACTAGAACTGAAGCAAGAAGAGCATCTAGGATGGAAGGGACAGAAGAGAATGGACTGAAAGCTAATCTGAGAATGAGGTTAGAGAACTAAGGAAGTGAGCTTTGGAATACAGGATATGCTGCATGTGGCCCCATGGCAGGAGACAGAGAGAGAAAGAAAGGAAGAGAGAGAGAGAGAGAGAGAGAGAGAGAGAGAGATCAGAGAGTCATGAGCTTTACATTAGTATTTAACTCAAGGAGTACAAATGAGGGGTGAGGAAAGTCAGGTCAGGAAATAAGGATTGCCTATGAAGAAAGAAATTAGAGGCAAGGCCAAAACATATTGGAAATGAGGATAAGGAAGTAACATGAGTAAACATAAGTAAAACAAATGGGACAACTCATATCCACACCTGAGCACTTACATGTCTGCACATATACCTTTTCACACACCACTGCCCTGTAGTAAACACAGCTTGCTATTGTTTTCTAACCCCCAAATAACATGTCACCTCTCCCTATCTCTCAATCTAATGCAACCCCATAACATTTCCTGGTTGCTCTCACTCTCAGAAACTCCATCTGCAGGTTTCACATTCATACTGTCACTCACCGTAAGAACCAGCGGTCTCCCAGGCCGTATTCACAACCACAGATACCAGAGCGAGGCCACAGGAAACGAGGCATTTTCCTCTCCAGCATCACTGTGGTGGCTACAACCTGGAAGGAGATAAGATGGGAAAAGATCTTAGAACAAGTCATGAGGAGCAGAGAGAGAGACCAAGACTACCAACAATTTAAACAAAACCCAACCAGTTCAAGGGAGACCCTGGAGACCAGTTGTAAGGGCCATAGTTCATCTATATCTAAGTTTGTTCTAAAGGCATGCTAACCTGGTTATCTCATTAAAACAGACAGAAGATATTTTTGCTTTTAATAGAACAATGAGTTCTACATTATTATTCATATTCATAGAAAGTGACTCATTCCAAACTAATATGATTTCCCCTCCTCTACCATAGGAAAACAACAGACCAATGACATTGAGTTAAATACAATTATTAAATAGGATCTGTATGATATCAGAAAAGAAATGAGGCAGCTTCAATTCAGGGCCTTTCTAACAAATTAAAAATCCATATCTTAAGAAGGAAAAGGTTTGATTAATGTGTGTGTACTTGGCAAAGAAATTTCTAGTAGCGTGTCCCATGTTCTGTCCTTTGTCCTGCCCTCATTAGTTAGCTAGATGAAAGAGACATCAAGCTTATCAAATGTGCCTTTGACACAAAGCTGGGAGGATACATAATCTGTCGGGTGACAAAAGCAATATAAAGTGATTTCACCAAACCGGAATGCTACTCTAAAGTCAACAACACAGACAGAACAAAATGTGAAGTACTACCCTTGTCATTAAGGAGTTGTTCATTCCTGTGACAGAAGTCTAGGGTACAGTTGACTGTGCGCTTAGAGTGGGCCAGTTGTACATCTGGTTGAAAAATTGACTTCATCTTACACTTCGTCGACAGTAAGTAGTATGTCTTCTATGAGAAAAAGCATCTTCTGGCCCTTGACTGCTCCCACCATTTCAGAAGCTATCCTAGCATCAAAAGGATCATGAGCAGAGTGTGCAGTCCAGACGGCTAGGGGGCAGAAGACTATAGATGCAAGGGGCTGTTAGTCCCTAAAATAGCCAGCCGTTGGTGGCATGCCCTTGTCTCTCTTATTTGCCTTCACTTGGTCCCTTGGTTGTAGCAGGTTCTCTTGGACCTCAAGACTTCCAATCACATTGTTCTCTTCTCCTGGGTAGCTGTTTTTCTTTTCTCAAAAAATGACTGATCATGGTTCTTCTTCACTTAGGCTTCCCTTGTCCCTTTTGCTCTACCAGAGGAGGAAATGTTTTCCATCTAGATTATCAACTAGTCACTTTCTGATACCTGGTTATAGTCAGTGGGGCTTCAGCATTAGTCTCTTCTTCCTAACAGACTGGAGATGAAGGAACCTCATGTCCTTACTGCTGCCACTGCTTCCACTATCTGGCCCTTGACATTGTCTTCAATGAAAAGAATAAGCCTTTCACCTAAACTTTGTTACAATCCCATGGAAATTAGAATGAATTGTCTTGGGTCAAATATGCTTTTAGTTTTATTTTTCGAGGTGTTGGGAATTCAACTTCCAGCCTTGGACATGCTAGGCAAGTAAGCTACTAACCAGCCACATCTCTAAGCTAAAGTGGTTCTTCTAAAGCATGCCTGCTTACACAATGTCAGAAGAATCTTGAATGGAACTTGAGTCTTCAATGCAACTTGAATGGGACCATTAGAATTGTGTAAACAAGTGTGTTCCGCCCCCATTCTCTCAGAAGGTTGGAGTTTCTTAAATGTTTTATCAATATAATGGGGGTGATTTACCTAAGAAGAGGGAGTCAGGTTGAACATGTAGAACACTGATAGAATGTGCAAAATAGAGACTGAATTCTAAACAAATATGTTAATCTAGTTTGACTTTCTAAATTTCTCAGTTATGAGGATTAGCTCATTCACCTCTACTTTTTACAAAAAGCTATTTAGGGTTGGTTGATTTCTCTTTGTGGCCATGCATCTTCATTAATATAAACCCTGACGTATCCTATCCTAGTTTAGTTAGCTAGTCTTACCCATCTTTAGCATTTGTCATGAACAGTCCTCCTTTGACAAGAGAACTTCCTAACTTTCTACTTAAATCCCTCAGTTTCATCTCTTCTTAGCACGATGCACATTTCTGTATCAATTTTACTTCTATGAGTGTTCAGCCTCCTCTGAAGTGATTCACTTGGTGTCTATGTTTTCTGTAGCTTAGCACTTCAACTTGAGCACACAGTATATCTTTGATGGTTGTGTTTGGGTCCCAGCTCCTAGACATATAATAGGCTTTTGAGGACCATTGCTACATAACCTCTATATAGTTATCTGAAGGGTAAACGATGGTTATATTCAAATATTTATATAGTACTTATGTGGAAGAATATGTGCTTTCTGATACATGGAAGGAAAAAGTCTGAGGCTTAAGAATAGAATTATAGCAAGATAGGTTTTAGTTCATTCCAATATGAATGCTTCTAATAATAAACTCTTCACAATATAGAAAACTCCTATTCTCTGAATCCTTACTCAAATATACAAGATAATAAGGTCATAATTAGACTAAAGAATATGCCGAATGACTCTCATACCAATACATAATTATGGTGAGAAGCAGCTCAATTATTTCTTAGAAGTATTTGGAATGTAACTCCTAACTCTAGTATTTGATTAGCTTATTGTGATACAAAGAAAAGATATAATAGGGATTTAGGGATTTATACAATCGAATAGAACAAAAAGTCCAAATGTAAGAGCTGGGTTATACAAGAACAAAATACTCTTGTACCTTGTGGATTCAAAGACTACTGGCTCTGCTTTTTACCTGAAATAAATAGCCAAACTTTGTACTTAGATTCTCCACTGTATCATGCTTCTGTCCCTCCACCAATTCACACATACTTCAGGTTTATATAAATGTAACTGAAACGATAGCCTCTTGGAGCTCCTCTGTGACTCTATGAAGACTGGCTCACAATAAACACGCCCTACTGTAATGTTTCACTCCAGTTTCTGCCCCTTTGCAAGACCAACACTAATAAATTTACCTGTGCTCTCCAGAGCTCATCCCTCTCCTGGGCCACTCGCCAGTGAGTGTCGCCCATCATGGCAATGAACAAATTGAGCATGAGCAGTGTGGCGATGATGGCAAAGGCAGCATAGGTGATGCTGTACATGAAGGGCAGATCCACACTGTAATTGGCAGGTCCATCAATGATGGTGAGGAACAATTCAAAGGTGCTGAACATTGCTGTGGGGTAGTCGGAGAATTCCCCCAGATTATCTGGATCCTCTGTCTGGAAAATTATATAGAAGGCTGCTCCACCCAGGAAGAGCATTGGGGAATGAAATTGTCATGGTAAGTAAGGCCTTTGTTACCATTAATTCTACTTCTGATCTATATACATCCAGCAGTTTACACACATGCACACACTACTATACATCAACAATGTAATGATCTTAGAAGTGGATTATCCTAAGAATCCTGACTATATCCACTGTTCTGGGTAATAATAACACTCAGCCATTTATCAAAAAGAGTTATAGGTATATGCATATGCATAGTAAGTTACCTAAGAGATTATTACCTTTTAGAAAACCAAATATTTGAAAGAGAAGTCATTAAAAGAATGTATTGCATCTAGAATGATTTCAAAGGACAGCACATATGATAAGGCTAAAAGAGTTTAGTCTTTATGACGTCTAGATAGCTATCCATTACTTTGAGACTTGCTAGGCTAACTTTGACATCACAGAAAAGTTATCTCTGACTAGTGTACGGTGTACAACCTAGCACATGGCAGGTTATCCTGGATCCTTACAACACTAGATCCTTGACTTCTCTCTGTATGGCATACTGAAAGGGATGACAAGGTGATACCAAGCCCATACAGAGAGTCTAGATGAACTACAAACTTCCTTAAGTAAAATCACAAGCACAGTAAGTGCACAAATAGTGACCAGTTAGGGGATCAGCGGTATTATCTCTAGGAAATAACTCTGTTGCTGGTTCTCCTAATTACAGTCTGCATATGGCTGAGTAAAGAATTTGGGGTAGAGAAAGGGAAGAAAACTTACATCAGGCCTCACAGGACAGAACACTCCAGACAGACTGCCAGCTTGATCATTTCACACTGCAGGTCTTAGTATTTTTTATTTTTAATTTTTTATTTACCATTTTCTGGAAAACTTCACTGACCAGAGAAATTTCTAGAGATATTAATAAAGTTCTGTAATGATGGAGGAGAGGGTTCTTTAAGACCACTTTTCTTGTGTACCCTCTCCACTAATGGGTGACCAATTACAGACATGGGAGATTTAGTTAGAATTCAAAGGTTTTCATAAATCAGACCTGGGCCTTCTTCCCACCTATATGAACTCTCTTTTTACTACCTATGCTCATTCTGTTCTCTCTGCTGGCTTTTCCTTCTTGTACTGGGCTTTCTTTGCTACTTGACACTCCGTACTATATCTATTTGTCCCCATTCTCTGTCTTTCGTTGTCTGTGTTCCTCTTCGTCTAGACTCTCTGGCATGTCCCAAGATCTCCAAACTCTCATTCTGAACCTCTGTTTTACAATCCTTTCCTTAACCAATAGTTTAAGGGACAATATATAGAAAGAGGGCACTTTCTGTCTTATTGCATGACTTTTATTCTTCTTTCTGAACTGTAAAGACAGTAGACTATAACATGGCATTGTTCCTATTTGCATAATGTTTAAAAGATCTACAACTGTTCAGTGTTTCATGTCTCTCTTTTTGCAATATTCCTTTAAGGGATTTGCAGCACAGTTAGCTGACATGAATCTTAAAAGCTCAGAACTCACAAGTCTACCTTCTGGGCCAATCTGGGTGGTCCCTTTCTTTGGACAAAGGTGTGGTTTAGACTTACTTTCCCATAAGGAATGACAATAATGAAACCAAGTGAATGTGGGAACTGAGAGGTCAGTTTTCTGAAGAGCTGCATCTAACAGTCTAGAAGTAGTGATGTTACCTGAGGCAAATCCCAGGATGACCATAGCCATTAGCCAGCAGAAGCGTAGTAGGTCTCCAAAAATCATCTACAGTAAACAAAGAAGAAGAAAGATTAATGTCCCTGTGCAGCTGTTGCTAACAGATCTAAATGCCCCCACGAAGTTCTCAACTCTGCTCTGAGAAATACTTTTTCTTTGTGGCTATTGCTACCCTTCCATCTATGAAGGCTCTGTATCCAAATCAGAGAAACGTTTGGGAAAACACTGACCTTCTGAATCATGATTGTGAAGGGGCCCAGCATCTGGAATCCTCGGGCGAAGTACATGACACTACACCAGCCCAGCACGAGGGCCATGGACATGGGCACCACCTCCCCATTCACATTTGTAAGCCTCATCACCATAGTCAGTAGCACAAGTGAGGCATATGTGATGCTGGGGTGAGAGCAGAAAGAACAAACTTAGGTATGAGCTGTTAATATTCTGGATCTACTGTACCATGATGGCGAGTTGGCTGACACCCACACATTCACGCCAAGTCTTAACAGTTAAAACACATAAATCCACTAGGCAGAAATCCCTGGAGTGTCACCTGATATCTAAGTCTCAGAGAGTGAACTGGAGACTTGCAACACTCTAGAAAATGAAATCAAGGCCTATGAGAAAAAGACACTCACATGATGACATGGAATGGCCCCCCAAGAACTGTTTGTCCAAAGTATCGAGAGGCACCAACTCTGAAGATGTCTGGGATCTAGGGAGAGATGATAAAGCAACAAATAATATCAACTGCAATGGGACCTAAGTGAATTGCTTTATTCCAGAACCCCCATGCTCCTCACCTCTAGGAGTAGAATAATCACAGCCCCAACGACTGTCACCAGCTCCCCCACCAGCCGCATCTTATCCTGATAAGTCACATATGCTTCCTATGAAAGGAAATCAGAACAAGAAATGTTTCCTAATGTGAGGAGTTGTATATAATGGGATTAGAACAATTGGATTCTTTCCATGGCAGAAACCATCATCACCACCTCCTAAACTCTCTTATTTACTTGGCATACTTTGTTGTTTTATTTTATTTTGTTACTTCATCTGACAAGATTTCACAGTGTTGCCCAAGCTGGCCTTGCTATTAGTGCCTGTCTAAAGCTGTCAAGATGTGAGTAAGACAAAAAGAAGCTCTTTTTACCACCGGCACTTTCACCTCAGGTTAATTTTCATTCAGGTTAACTCTGTGACCAGGACAAGAGGTAGGCGTCCAAAGTTTTCTGTTCTTTCTTTCTTTTTTTTTTTTGTTTTTTTTTTTTTTTGAGACAGGGTTTCTCTGTATAGCCCTGGCTGTCCTGGAACTCACTCTGTAGACCAGGCTGGCCTTGAACTCAGAAATCTGCCTGCCTCTGAGATCACATTTCAAATCACTGAAATGACCAAATGAACTACTGGTCATGGTAGTACTTGCCTGCAATTCTGGCTTTCAAGAGAATGAGATAGAATGATAGAGCCCAAAGGCAAGGCCAGTTTGGGCTGCACTGTGAAATCTTGTCTGATGAGGTAGCAAAATAAAATAAACCAGACAACAAAGCATGTCAAATGAATAAGAGAGTTTAGTAGATATTGATGATGGTTTCTGTCCCAGAAAGAATCCAACCATTACAATCTCATTGTTGCCCCCACTCCCTTTTAAGTTATCATATGCATATCTCAGAGTTCAGGGACCATTATAGGCTCCAAACCTACTAGCTCTGGTGAGATCTTGAAGCATTTAAGATGTGTGAACTTAAGGGTTCTCATTTGTAAGACAGAAACTCTAATCCTCACCTCCTGGAGATGGTGTACAGATTACAGTAGGTGGTGCAGTTGGACTGTACTTTAAACTGAAAAAGGCCATATAAGCATTTATTGTAGTTTTACTATGATTTGGCAATAGAGAATAAGGTAGAAATGGGCCTAGACATGGGTTTTAGTTTTCTGGAGGGGCTCTGATTATTCTGAGAAGTCAAGACAGTTCTGGGGTCACGGTCAGATGAAGGCTATCCTACCACTACATCATGCCGATGTGATGATGGAATTCTTCATTAGCAATTCTTACCTAGTTAGAAGTCATGACTTCACTTGAGAATACAAGAAAGCTTTGTGGAAAAAAATTATGTACAATTTTAACATGGAATTATATGTCTAAGCCTGGGAAATGCTTTGGGACTGCTCCAGAGCAGCTAGTTATGTGTTTTCTTTGCTTATTTTGTCCTCAGCCCTGGCAACTATATGAGCTCACTTTATCTCTACTAGAATTCAGTCCACAGAATATGTCCTTTTATTTATGTATTGCCCCTGTAATGTCTATTTCTTACTGTAAACCATGCCAATTCATTTTAAGACCTTAGATAAGTAAAGGAATAAATAGTAAACACATTAATTGAGAAATTACTTTAAATACAGAAAGTAGACCAGTCAATCTCTTTCTGCACAAAAATTTCAATTTCGTTTTAAAAGTCTGTATCTTGGTGAGGGGATCTAGCCTAGTGGTTCCCAACCTTCCTAATGTTGCATCCCTTTAATACGATTCCTTGTGTTGTGGTGACCCCCAACCATAAAAGTATTTCTCTAGCTGTTTCATAACTGTAATTTTGTTACTGTTATGAATTGTAAGATAAATATCTGTTATGCAGGATATGTGATATGCATCCCTAAGGGATCATGATCAATAGGTTGAGAACCTCTGATCTAGATTATGTTATCAACTTTTTCTCCCTTCACTCTCTCCAGGGACAGAGACAGGAATGATAGTAAAAGCTTGTAAACCCAGAAACCTTGAGGTAGAGGCAGAAGGATTGTGAATTCAAGGCCAAGTCCTACCAACCAAGAGGTAAGGTTGGAAGAGTTGGGAGTTTAAACCCATTGTTTGACTGAGTCCTTCCTGGTCAATCTGAGACTTTTTTTTTTTTTTTTTTTTTTTTTTTTTTGAAAGAAAGACGGTAGGAGGTTATAAACACTGCTGACAAGACAAAAGTCACAGCGCTCTGAAGACAAGAGTGCCCCTAGAGGCCAGTGAAGCAATGACACCATCTATAGAAAACTGAATCCAATCCCTAGGTTTCCCAAGGCCATCCCAGCCAGCACTGCCTCTTCTTTCCAGCAGATTTTCTTGTTGTTTTAAATGTGGAGACCTTCCCTTCCACAAGTTCAGCAGTCATACAGGCATCCAGTGACTGCAAGATTTCACTTGAGCACCAGGCTGCCCTTTCTCCAAGGGT
>JADRCD010172454.1:1213-11503 GCA_019843815.1 Montemys delectorum
CCCTGGCTGTCCTGGGACTCACTCTGTAGACCAGGCTGGCCTTGAACCCCTCGAGATGAGCTTAGTTAACATAATGAGATAGTCAAGATGGTAAACGCTAATCAATTTTTTTTTAAGCAAGAGGAAAATGTCTTACGTCTTTCTTTTTTAAAATCTTTCAAGCTTTTACTTAAGAGTTCTGGCTTGAGGTGAGGATGGATTTTAGGCTTTGTTAAAAGTAGCTACATCCATGGACTGCACACAGTCCTTAGAAGCAACCTGTTCTTTCAACATACCTGTTCCAACTTCGGCATATTCGATGACACGTTGTATCTGAAGCCTTTACATCCTGAAGCCCGCGGGAATCAGAGCCTCCTACCAAGCCATCAGCTGGGATGGCTCTGCTACAGTCCTCTAATTTTTGTCACACCTGTCTCATCATCCCAAGGTTTCACATCTTATAAGACGGAGACTTGGCGACAGTGCAGGCTTTTGGCTTTCTCGGATTCATATACCTTGCAAGGCGCTCTTCTATGAGTCTCTTCACTTCTTCGCTTTCTTCCTCAGATCCAAAGAGATCATTGTCATCATCTTTTTTAGCATCCATAACTCCACTTCCTGTTATGTCTTGCACACTGACAGGGCTACACTTGCCAAAGGTTTCCTTACTCCTGGCAGGCTAGGTTTGTTGTAATTATACCAAAGGAGGGCATGGCACAAGCCGGTGCCCCAGACGCTGCCACTGTGATGGCGCCTCCTCCTCCTCTGTGGAGCTCTTGTCAGCTAATGCTTGAGTACCTGAAGACCAGTGGGGCTTTTCTGGTCTCCAAAACTCATAGTGTTTGCTACATCTGGGAACTGAGCAGCTGCCAGCACTGAGGGAAAAAGTGAATTGTCTCACATCTTGATGGGGCAATGGTTATGCCACTCCAAAAGAGCTCCACAAACTCACAGAGCTATATACCAAAGAGATTTGTTTTATCATATGTAAATTTTTAAATACTTTTTGAACACAATATAAAATAGACTTTTAAAATTCTGAAAAATCCTCCCTCTTAAAAAAAAGATAAAAAAAAAAAATGCCTAGATAGAAATTTGGCAAAATTTTCAAAAATTGAGTGAGAATTTGCAAAGGATGATGAGGGTGATGGGCAGAAGATGGTACTTGTAAACTCTGTTCCCAGACCTCAAGTTAACACCCTTGCTCCCAGGACCTTGCAGCAGGAGCTTCACGTCCAGTGTCCATTAGGAGCCGCAGAGATGTTAAAAGTCCTGTAGTCAAACCCAGATAGACCCTAAACAGTAAAAACAACCACAACGGCTTTCCCAGTCTTTGGAATTTTTTGCACGTGTGGGCTCCTTGCATTGTTGAGCTCACTTGTGTTGTGGGTGGCAAAGAGAGTGGGATGATGTGACCGCAGAAGCATTCCAAGTGGGTGCTTGTGGCAGCCTTGGCTTGCTGCGGAGATCCTGACTCGGACACTAAGCTGTCTCAGGCACTTTTCAGGGTTCCCTATAACATATGCAAGGGGAGCTTCCTGGGCGACCTTTGGACTTATCTGCCTGCAGGTTAGAGACCAGGAGTGTTCAAAAGTCTGAAGAGTACAAATAAATGAACTTGTTTAGTATAGCAGAATGCCTAAGTGGACAAAGATCAGGACAGTGCACAGAGGGGCTGGAGCTAGAGTAAGAGAAGCAAAGGAAAGGGCAAAATATCAGGGTGGACGCCATTGGATCTTTACCTTATTTCTCTCTTGCTCTCCCCTCTGTTTAATTTCTTCCTTCCTTCTTTCTTCTGTCCTTCTCCCTGAATTAGCATTCTCCACCCACCTCCAGCCTCTATCCCCTCCTCTTGGACTTTGCAGAACCCCCTCTTTGTTCTTCTCATAACTCATCAACAGATAAAATGGACGTGTTTAAAGTGACAGAGAGGGCACTAACTTGGTCCTGTGGAGTCCCAATCCCCTCCTAGTTTCTCAATCCATCCCCAGCCCTTCCACAAGATTTCCTGAGCTCCATCAAATCTGTGGGTAGTGTGGTAGATCTTCTAGCTGTCATAACAAATGAACAAAAACTCGATGGCTTAAAACAATGCAAATTGACTCTCACAAGCCTGGAGGCCCAAAGTCTGAAACTGAGTTATGAACAAGGAGGCTCTTCCTCTGCAGGGTCCAGGAGAGAATTGTCTTGACACTGTGGCTCCCTGACTCAGGCCTTGACTTCCCACCAGAAAAGCCAGCTCCTCTCCTGCTGTGCCTCTCCACAGTAGTTGTCCTTTGTATGCAGCAGTGAATAATTGTGCAGACTTCATTGGGAGAATCCAGGATATGTTCACTTTAAAAGCTTTAATGGTAAGTGTAAAAAAAAAAAAAACAAAAAAAACAAAAAAAAAAAAAAAACTCCTTTCCTAATATGGTCATATCCTAACTATACACTGGAGATCTTAGGATACGTTTTGGGAGAAGGTCACCGTTCAGTTCCCTACAGACAAGTCTCTCACCTCCAGATAGTATCCAGGTTTTGTTTGTTTGTTTGTTTATTTGTTTGGGTTTTTTCAATAAGACGTATAGCTGTTGCTGGAGAATGATCACTTGACCTAAGGCTGGAAGAAAATAAAAGGAGTAAGTCCAATTCCTTTGTATCATATATCCACCGGGATAGCCACAATAAACACTCAAAACATAAATAAATAAATAAATAAATAAATAAATAAATAAATAAATGGAAAAGTAGTCCTCTGAGAAGCTCCACACAGCACCTAACCAAAACAGATGCAGAGACCCACAGCCAAAAGTTAGATGGAGCTCAGGAAGTCTTGTAGAAGAGTTGGGGGAAGGCCTGAGGAACCAGGAGGGGATAGGGATTCCACAAGACTAACATAGTCAACTAACCTGGACCTTTGGGAGCTCAGAGACTGAACCACCAGCCAAAGATCATACAAGGGCTGGATCTAGAAGCTACCTAGACCCCCACACACGTATGTAGCAGATGTGCAACTTGGTGTTCATGTGGGTTTCCTAAAAAACGGGAGCAGGGGCTTACCCTCTTTCTGTTATCTGCCTGTGGATTCTGTCCTCATAACTTGGCCATCTTGTCTGGCCTCAGTGGGAGAGGATGTAGCTAGTCCTGCAGTGACTTGAGGTTCCAGGGTGTGGGTTAGTTCCTGGGGAGGGACCTCCCCATTCTCAGAGGTGAAGGGGAGGGGGAAGGACCATGGGAGGTGGGGACTGGAGGGGGTGCTATGAATGGTATAAAGCAAATAAATAAACACATTAACCGAAAAAATAAAGAAAAGTAGAAAACATCCAACAGAGGAGCAAGCAAACACAAACCAACCATAGTACAAAGGCAAGCACATTACAGTTCAAGCCTGTCACGATGTAAATGTGGCTGAAAGAGTGTAGATGAAGGAACAAGACAAGCAAATGCCTCCCGACTAATGAACGGGAGCAACAAAACTGATTATAGCAGGAACACAGACAACAGCTGGGAGAAGAGTGAGGAGAGTCAGCCCCCTTCCCAGGGAGACACAGAAACTTAATGTTTGGCCTCGCCACACAGGCTTCGTGGCCAGACTTCAGTCCTCAGAACACTTGTAAAGAGGCCGTACGGGACTGTGTACAGAACTTCAGTCCTGGGGAGGCGGTGACAGGTAGGTCCTTGGCATTTACTGCTAGTTGGCTAAGCATAACTGGGGAGGCCCAGCCTAGTGAGAGATCCTGTCACATAAAGCAAGGTGGATGGCTCCCAAGGAATGAAGGCTGACATCACCCTCCAATCTTCATATAAACGCAGACGCATGTGTTTCTGCATCTGGACATGCCCATGCACCCACATGAACATATACCTACACACATGCTCACAAAGAAATGTAATGTTTAAGAGATACTGAAACTCATTTGTATTAAGAGAAATTCAACTGAAGCCACTTTGACATGCATACTCATATACACAAACACCTGTTACACAAACACACACACACATACACATCTGTTATATATACACACAAGCACACATGTATACATGTGTGTATGTTATATATACAGACATACTGATAAACACAAACACATACAACATAACTTATACATATACCTATTGTATATATATACATATGTGTATATATTATACATACATACCAGATAAACACACACATATAATTGTTATATATATACCTGTTATATATACACAGAAACACATAGATATACATGTGTCTATCTATCTATACATATATCTGCTATATATACACACAAATCCCATATGCACACATACATGCACACACACACATACACACACACACACACACACACACACACACACACACACACGCCTGCTGTCCTCAGGAAACCTTATGAGAGCAGCCAACTTCTGCTACTATGGTCTTCCTTCTCCCCCAGCAGCAGAACAGATCAGAGGTGCCTCAAGTTGGGGGTGGGATTTAGAAAACAGTAGAAGCTGACAGAGTCCTCAAGGCCTGGATTTTATGCTAGGACTATATCAAATTGTCCTAAAGTTTATTTGGTGACAGATCTATAAAGAGTTAATAAATGATGAATGAAGCCTTGGACTGGTATTTAGATCCAGCAGTGTGTGTGTGTGTGTGTGTGTGTGTGTGTGGGGGGAGAGAGAGAGAGAGAGAGAGAGAGAGAGAGAGAGAGAGAGAGAGAGAGAAACAGACAGAGACAGATAGATATTAGAGAGCAAGTTTTAAGCATGCAAATAGGAAAGTCCCTGAGGGGACACTCTAGAGGGAAGTCGTCAGCTGCAATCCAGGAAGAGAGCCTTACCTAGAAACCTGCCTTGACACTTTGATCTTGAAATTTCCGTCCCTATAACATTGGGAAAATTAGTTTCTATCCTTTAAGCCATCCAGCCTATAGTATTTTGTTACAGCAACTCAAGAACAGTACCACACAAAAATTAGAGTAATATCTGTCAACCGCATCTTTTGGCCAGAGCAAGCTGTGAGACAAACCAGAAGGGGCTAGGGAACAGGTGCCACACTTTGACAGGAGGAGCTGCAAAGTCTTGTACTAGGAGGATGTGGATCCAGAAACAGTAAGCGAACACCCTAGCAACATACAGTTTTTGTCCAGATCAAATAATATGAAGTGCTTCCCAGCCTGGCAAGTTGTATATGACACTGAGTGTGGTCAGAGGTCTGGCCTGTCCTCTGACCACAGAGCAGCGGTCATGACTCTTTCTCAGGTACCAGGCAAGATGCACTGTATAGATAGATCTATATGGCAGGTTACCCCTGAGGCCCATAAATACTGTCATCTAATGAATGAATCCCAGTACCATAATTTACCAGAGAGGTGAAGGGTTTGTGTGGCTACACTGCATATCCACATTCAGGAAAGCCTGAACATGAACATTTGAAAGAGTCTCCTGATCAGTGTGTTAAAGAACAGGGAACCTGACAGTCAGCTGACTAGACAAAGCCAGGACAGAAATCTGGTTGTGAAATCAGTTGTGTTTAGTCTGTTCACTACTTCCTTGACCAACCAAGGGCGACAGCCAGCTGGACTACAGCACTGAACTCTGTTGCCATGGAAAGCGTTCAATACTTACAATGGTGTGTCTGGGTTCAGCAGCCTTCCTCCCACCACAGCCTGACTGTCTGAGGAAGAGGAGAAGCTGAGAGTTTAAGAACCTGCCTGATGAAGAAAACACTCTCAGCTTTGCTAAGATTTTGGGAATGGAGTGAAAGCCCCAGGCTCTGTAACCACTCTGAGGCTCTGTGGATCTGGAACTAAGAGGCACAATATCACATCGTCTAGCTATCTAACCTATGGATTGGCTCAGGTGTGTTGGTGCAGAGGCAAAGAGCTTAGTCAGTCACAGTGTGGTGCACCTTCAACACCTTCAGGAAACAGCACAGCCTGGAGTGTCAATAAATTAAAATATCCTGGATGGTTCTTGACTGATCCACTGTCTGCCTTGCTTCCATTACAATGTGCTACAGGTCAACTTTCAGGCCCTGTTTTCTTTCTGTACCTGAAGTTTAATCTTCTGCCTAGTACCTAATGAGTACACTGACTAATCAGAAGAGTGGATAAGCTCAATAAATATTTGATGAATAAATAAACGTATGAACACATGAATAGCATCGCCAGGGCTTGAACCTGTGAAATGAGTAACGCATGAATGACTTAGGTCTTTCCGTTGCTTTCTCTCAGGAGCTTTTGTGTACCATACACAAAGGGCATGAGGAATTGCACTGAGGTTGTAAATTCCAGAAGCTAAGTATAATACATGAAGCACACTGCACAACTAAAACTATCAGTGTTCCCACGGTCAGAGGTGCGGTGGGTGAAATCTACCTACCCTCCCTTCACAGGAAGCTGCCTTCCTGTGTCCCTGTGACTAAAAAGGGGTAACAAAGGTCTTTTCTCCCCCTCTGAATGCTTTCTGGAGCTGATAGTGTAGGTTCTGAAGAGAGTTGGATATGCTCACAAATCCTTCTTTGATTTTTGTCCAGCTGAAGAAGGGGTCAGTGCAAGGACACTTCCTTTGGAAACACTGTGCCTCTGGAGACCATCATGAAGACACATCTGATACACTGTGACACCTAGGCTCTCCTGTCCCAATCTCTCTATGTGAACCTTGAGAGTGGACCTCAATGGGAAAGAAAGACTTGTAGATTACACCCCAGGGAGAAGATGTTAGGAGATGCTTCAGTCAAACATCAAACTCTGCTGTATGGCTTGCAAGGCTTGCTGGCTCTGACACCCTATAGGGAGCTGCCAAGAAGTTACCTGGAGCCTAGATTCCAGCCCTGATCCCTTTGCTAAGATGTCCCATATAAAATTGTCGTGTCCTGGACAGAGGTGGACACCTTGGATAACCCATGTGGAACCGTGAAAATGAGAATATTTCCTGCTTTTTCTTCTGTCTACTAAGATCAGGAAATGCAGGCAGAATTCTTATTTTCAGGGCTTTAGGTTAATATGTAATGTGTAATAAATAACACGTGACATATAACCTAATAATATAACATAGTACTATATTATATATTAAATATTATATATTTGAAGAAATGAAGTATTCTAAGTGTCATATACACATAAATATTCCAAGCAAGGTGTCCAATTTGCCTTTTCTGTTATGATAAAACACTGACCCAAACCAACTTGAGGAGAAAATGATTAATTTCAGCTTACAGGCTACAGTTCATCATGGAGAGAAGCCAAGCAGGAACCTGGAGGCAGACACCAGAGCAGAGGCAGTGGAAGAACAATGTTTACTCTCTTGCTCCCACTGGCATGATGGGCTTGCTTTCTTATGCACCCCCCGGGGATGGTACCACCACCCTTGGTGAGCTGGACTCCCCCACGTCTATCATTAATTAAAAAATAAGCCTTGCAGGTCAACCTGATGGAGGCTGTTCCTCAACTGACATTCCCTCCTCTGAGGCAGGTCATTTATTTCAAGTTGCAAAACAAACCGTACACTGGGTGTAGCCATTCCTGGAACTTGGCATTGTGAATTGCCTCTTAATTTCCTTATTTTATCCCTTCCTTAGGGGATCCATAACACCTTAAATGAGCATCATCCTGAACTCGGGATGTAACCACAAACATGATAGCAGGGATCCACTCTATCATCCATGGCTCCAACCTGTTCCTCCGTCCCCATAGATTCTTCCAGATCCACCTGTGTTGCGGTAAATATTAAAAAACAACCCACACTACCGCTGGCTACGGTCTAGTAATGCAGTCTCCCCGCCCCCATGGTTCCTAAGTGGTGGCCGCCCAACTCACAATTGGCTTGCCTCGGAACGAACCCCCCTTACATTCCCAGTCATCCACCTCCTGCAGCTAGCTGTCACAAATCCCAGTGACCAAGTAAAATCAAAACTCTAGAGGCTTATAATTTATCAGTCAGATTTATAACAGTAAATTCTCAACTCACAAAATGCCCACACAATGAACTCAGAGCCAGTTGATATTAACCCAAACTGCCCACCTAGATTGGACAAATTGTCCTGTATTATTCCATCCCTTTTATGATCTTCATAGCTACCTGTGGCTATTTAAAGCCGTGTGGATCAGGGTTTGTCCTCTCCTTCTCCCATCTTCTCTGTCCTTCTCTTTTTAATAATTACCGCAACACACCTTCTAATTTCTGGATCAAAGTTATGAGCACAGGGGTTGGAACCACAGATGTTTTGGGATTTCTAACTTTTAAGTTGTCAATTGTGTTGAAAGAGTTCAGAGCACCCCCAGCTTCAGCATAAGATGGAGAACCCGTGAGAGGGCAGACATTACGACTTCTGTGAGGCTATGCAGGTTTTTTTGGGGTGGTGGTGGTGGTGGTGTGTATGCCCTTGTTTTCATGAGCTGTTAATCAACTTCACTTGACTAGTGAGGGCAATTGAAGCCAGGAGGGTAAGGTAAATCTATGCAAGCCATTCCCGTATGGTTGACTGGACATCAGAAGTACCCTTAGCAACACTCAAGTCTAGCAAGAGAGTCTACCTTAAGAGGTCCCCAAGCTCCCAGGTACCCTCCAAGGCCTGATCCCCAGTAGAGTCCGAGCTGGAAGTTAGAATGTGTTCCAAGATCTGGAAGCAGAAGACAATAATAGGCGGCGAGCTGGAAGGAGCTTGCCTTGGCTGGAGTAGATGGAGAGGAGATGGAGTCCTTAAAGCAGTTCTGATGCTTTCATACTGTCTTGGGGGTGCTAGCTAATGAGTGTTAAGCAGAAGGAGATGCTAGGAGTCTGAGGTGGGCAAGTTTGCAGGAATGCAAATTTCCTCCCAGCGCTGTACCCACACAGTGATATTTCATATGATAAGGTCATCCATGAGATTTGCAGCTCACTAATGAGTGCTTTAGTGCCCACTGGCATACAGTGACCATTTCTAGCAGCATGTCCTGGGGAGCATCATGATGACTTCTCTATCAACTGAGGTTATAACTCTGTCATTTCTAGCAGGAATTTAGAGGGCTGGAGGGAAGGAGAGATCTGCCCTTCTGTGGCAGCCCAAAGGCTGGAGTCGGCTCATGTACACGACATCCTAACTTAAATCTTAAGTCCTGATATTTCAAACACCTGTTACGGGGAATAGTTTTCTGCATTAGATACCCATTTTTCTTGCTACTGTGTGATTTCTCTCTTCTAATGGACTCTGCCTTTTCACAATCTACAGAACATCCTCCGCCAGCCAAAAACAGCCTGCTTCCTGAGAGAGAAAAGAAAGACCATGACCCTGCTAAAAACTATTGACATTTCCATTCCTTGAATGTTAACCTGGGGGTTTTGAAGGCACCAGGGAATTGCACTGTCCCTTTGAATTTCCTTGAGCTCCCCAGCTCAAAGGGTTAGGAGACCAATGATCATATCCATGAGATGCGGTAGCTGGCGGTGGCCAGCCCAGGCTGGAAAGCACAGAAGAGTCTCAGGAAAGTGGCCAGCAATGGCAGCAGAATGGTGTGTTAGTTGACTTCGTCACTGTGACGAAGTGAGTGAAAAACTCTAGTTATAAGGAAGAAAGGTTTGCTTTTGGCTCACAGTGTCAGAAGTTTCACTCCAAGGCCACTAGTTCCTGTGGCTTTGGTGCCTGTGGTGACACAGAGCATCATGACAGGCAACACACAAAGGAACAGGCTACTCATCTCATGGCATCTGGGAAGCAAAAGAGAAAGAACCAGAAAGGGGCTGAGGTCCCAGCATCCCACTTGGAAGATGCCATTGAAGACCTTGTATATTTTTGTTGCACTGCTATTATTTTGAGATAGGGCCACATGCAGCCCAGGCTGGCCTCAAATGCTGCTATGTAGCCAAGGATGATCTTGAACTCCTGGTCCTCCTGTCTCCACCTCCCAAGTACTCGGAATAGAGGTGTGTGCCACTCTGCCTCACTCCCAGGGACTCTCATTAGACTCTACATCCTAAAAGGTTCAACCTTTTTCTCCTAGGCTGAGGAATGAGCATCCAATGCATGAACTTGGGAGACACTTAGGACTGAAATGGTAGCAAATGAAAAGGCATCTATGAGTCTCATGAAGGTTTGCAGGGGAGAGTGTGGGAAGAGTGTGATCTCTGACAGTGACAACAAGATGGACAGACGTCTACATGGTGCAAGGCATACCCACAGAACCCTCAGTTGTATGGAAAGATGGAGAGCGAGATGGTGGTTCCTGTGAAGGGGCAGGCTTCCCCAAAGGGATTCAGAAAAGGATAAAGAATTGAGAATGACTGTCTCCATGCTTGGTGTGTGTGTGTGTGTGTGTGTGTGTGTGTGTGTGTGTGTGTGTATGAGAGAGAGAGAGAGAGAGAGAGAGAGAGAGAGAGAGAGAGAGAGAG
>JADRCD010172458.1:0-18683 GCA_019843815.1 Montemys delectorum
TTCTACCTCTTATGCTTCCATCCCTTCTCAGCATGGCTCAGTGAGGACACAGGTTTGAAAACAATGTTATTTTTCCTCTGAGGTCATCTAGACCAGAAACAAACAGTCCCTGCAAGTCCCAACCTTGGCTCCTCTCTCTCCTGGCCTCCACACAGTGGATGGGGCTGGGAAGTTGTTTTGTACTTGAAGCAGCACTTTGAGCTATGCTGAGAGGCTTTTGTCTAGTAACCATGAGCTTGTCAGGAGCCATACAGCAATAGGTAATTTTCACTGTCCTTGTCTGTCAGATCCCTGGCACAGAACTCTTTGGAAGGCCCCGGATGTTAGCTGGATCTTTTTAAAGATCGTCCTGCCTATAGCAGGGAGAAAACGATGAGGTGAGAATGTGAATTATTCTTGGTCCTTTCACTGTGACCATCAAAAGCATCCATTAAATGACTGGCCCCCAAACATTCCCAGATATATGGAATGGACGGATGGTGCTTACAATTAGAATGAATGCTATTACTTGCCATACAAATTGAGCAAGAAGGAGTGGATGCCACAGCACAGGAGCTAAGATGAAGTAGGCTCAGAGTGATGGGCATGGGAGGAAGCACATGGGTGCTGGGAATGCAGTAGCATCCCCACCCCATGGTGTCTTATTTCTGTGGTTTTCATTATCTGGGGTTAACGGAAATCCAAAAATATTATGTGGAAAATTCCAGAAATAAATAATTCAAAGCTTTAAATGATGCAGCACTGTCCCACTCTATCCTGCTTAGGACATGAATTACCCCTTTGTACCACCAGCTGTCACTCAGATCTGCTATTGTGGTATCAGTACTTTTGTTCAAGCAATCCTTTGTTTGTTTGCATGTTTGCTGGTCAGTACTGGGGACTGAACCCAGGGCCTCATATGTGCTGGACATATACCAATAAGTTGTAACTAGCCTCACCTCTTCTCTCCTCCTCTTCTTTCTCTTTCACCTTCTCCTCCTCCTCTTCCTCCCATCCTCTCTTTTAAGATAGGGTCTCTCTCTAAGTGTCCTAGGTTGTCCTCAAACTTGTAATTCTTTTGCCTTAGCATCCCAGATGTCTGGATTTTAAGAATGTGCCATTAAACCCAGCTCAAGTGACCCTTCTATATGGTTCCCAAGTGTAAGAGTATTGGTGTTGACTGTTTCATTACAGTGCATTGCTGCTATTGTGTCATTTATCATAGGAATTGTGTATATATTACTCATCTTAATTGTCCATAGTTTTAAGCACCCATTGTTTTTGGAGATAGGATCTCATATAGCTTATTCTGGCCTCAAGCTTACTACGTGACTAAGGATAACCTTGAACTCCTCCATTCTGTCTCAACCTCATAAATGCTGGTATTTGCTGGTATTATAAGTGTGTACTGTATACCTGCAGATAAAATGAGATCAATATAGTCTAATTTTGATGGTCTTTACAAAGTATAAGGGATATTGTTTAGCAATATTTGGATATTGTACTGCAATCTCAGTGCATTCTTTCTGGGGTGCAGGATTTTGTAACAGGGCTTAACTGTGTATAGAATAGCAGCAGAACATGCTATGTAGCTCAAGATGTGCTAGAACTAGTAGTGTCTTCTGCCCTAGCCACTGTAGTGCTAGACACTTTGATGACAGGCATGCACTGCCAGCTACTGAGTGCATTCTCTGTTCCATTTTACTTTGCTTTGATTGATTAGAGAAAGAGAAAGAGGGAAAGATACAGGGAGACAGAGACATAGAGACAGTATATTTGAGATAAGATCTTGTTTGTAGTGCAGATAAGATCTTGTTTGAGCCTAGCCTCAAGTGGTCCTTTTGTCTCTTAACCTCTAGAGCAGGTTCGATTACAGACAAGCACCGTAATACCCAATTGCTGATCCCATTATTTTAAAACTGCTTAAAACCTGCTGCTTTCATTGATTTATCCATTCATGTAAGTATAGGTAGCAAAACGTCAGGTGTACTGGGCTAACATATAACCAACACATGGTTATTGTAAGGCACTGAACCTCCGGTAGGAAGAGCAATAGTTTGGTAGCTGGCTTTTGTGGTGCATGCCTATAGTCTTGCTGTTGAGAGGCTGACAGGCTGAGGCAAGAAGATCTTAAGTTTTGAGACAAGAGTGTGAATGGAAGGGAACCCTGATAATAGGCTGGCTAGGCCACTGTTGTGAACTCCAGCTAGGGATGTCTGGATAAACAGCTGAGGTGAGGGAGAGACTCCCCACAGGCCCTTGGGCTGCTCCCTGTGGCTAAGGAAACCAGAACCGCAATGGGTGCAGTGCAGTGAGACAGTTTTCTGCAGTCAATACACTAGTCTAAAATTAATGTGTCGACACGCCGGCTCTCATCAGTGTGGGTTTTATTTTTGGTTGTTACTGGCTGTGCCTCTGGGACAGATGGGACAGATGTAACAGATGTGAGGAGCTCTGTTAATGCTGCTTAAGCTTTCTGGGCATTGGACATCCCTCCCCCACCACTTCCGCTCTCCATCAGAAAATAAAGACAAATCCTCTTTGTACACTAAAAATGGCAGAAGGTTCTACAGTTTGATTCACTTAAAGCCAGCTTCTGTGTGTAGCAGATCTCGTGAGGGAGGGGCCAGAAGCTGCCCTGGGATGACCAGGTGCCCCTCAGCCCCTGCTCCTTTGGCTTCTGATGGGTACAGTGACTTGTCACAGTTTTTACTTGGCCTTCGAAGTATAAATGCATACTTTACCAGTATGAGTGGCTCCATGCAGGCCACATACATACCTCATCTCTAAGAATCAAACTTCAGTAGCCTAAACTTTATGCTCAGGCAACCAGAGCTCTAGCTTACCTTGTAGGTAAGGGCTGCATGAACTCCATGCCTAAGTAGGCAAGCATAATTTAGTGTCTGTTATTCTATATGGAATTATAAATAAAGCAAATGGAAATAACTTATTGGGAAATGAATTATTTGTATGAAACTATTTCAGACATGTTGGGGGATGAAGGAGTTATGAGGAATGTAAAATGAGCACGTGGGGATCCTGATATGGGGTAAGAGTGAGGAATGCTGGAGCCAGAATGTCTGTTGTGCATGGTTCTCAGGACTGGGATTAGGAAGCAAGGGATCTGGCTTTCAGAATCACAAGTTGTTTGAGGATGTTGGTGCCCCATCTTACAGAAGACAGTCGATTCTCATGCCCTGTCATTGTTTAAATGTACACACTATACATGCATGGTGCATACACCATGTATATCACTATGGTTTTCTGCACAGCATTTCACTTGACAGTTAGTTCCTCATTAGCACTGATTTAAACTGATTAATGAGCCAGTGACTTACAGCACTGGGATCAAACCCAAGGCCCAGGTATGCTAGACAAATAGCCTACTGGTTGAGCCACATTCCAGACTTATAATATGGATCTTAAACCTATTTTATTTGATGCTTATATCCCCATGACCTGAATAATACTTGCCCAGAGTAGGTGGGAATGAGTGGCTGACTAAACCCTGTCTGTAATACACAGGTGTCGTGTGGTGTGGAGTAAAGATAAGGAGTGTGTGTACAAACTCTAATTTGACTGAGTTTTCCATATTTCCCCAGAAACAACCATGCAAGCGTGCATACAGTTGCATCCTTTAGGAGGACCTTAGCTGATCTGGTTAGCTCAGAGAGATTGGTCACTAGGGGTTTTAGCCCTCCTTGACTGCATTTCTCGGGGGTCAGCTTAGGCTGACCTTCCTTTGCTCTTTCACTCCCCGTCCTCCCAGGAGAGTCAGTCGACTCCCATGGGTTGCCTCCTTTGCCATGTGTATGCTGGCTACTCTGAAATCTTCACTCCTTTCTTGGCTGGCCTGAAACTTGCTGTATAGACTGAGTTGGTCTTGGACACAAGGCATCTTCACCCCCTCCCACTTCCACCCCATCTCTGCCTCCCAACTACTAGAATTACAAGCATGTTACAACATGCTCATTATCTTTAGTCCGGCTGTCTTTCTGGAGTGAGTACCCTTGTGGAACCATCCGCCCACACCTCCTCTTGATACAGGCGCCTTTAGGACAGGCTGTCATTAAATGAATTACTGTTCTACTGTTCACTTCCGTGATTCACTTCCGTGATTGCCTGTCAACTTCAAAACTGGGAATCCTCATCCCAGGTCTGTCCCCACACCTTCTTTATTCACAGATGTCACAGCCAGCAGGACAGCATCTCACTGGTCTTCACTGGGATCTACTCTTGTTTCTCCTTCAGAATCAGTGACTCGTGTGTCAGCCTTCATCTTTACCTAATCCTCTGTGGATGGAGGTCAAGTTCATTGGTTCCACTCTGTGTCTGGAAGAGCCTTTCTTCCAGTCCTGTGTTGTGTGCTGTGAGTTCTCTGCTTTGGACTGAAGGCTTATGTATTTAACCCTTCAGTTAGAGCTCATTTCTAGCTATTTGATTTTACTATCACAGAGGACTTGTGTGACCTACACTATCAGTCTGCCTATGTGCTTTTGATCTCTGAAAGATCCTGGTTTGACAGGTGGTAGGGTCAGGTAAAACCAGACCATGGATTTTTAATTCACCTCCTCCTTTTTTGAGCCTTTAATAAGGACAGAATATATACTCTTCTCATTTAACAACAACAAAAAAAAAAGATCAAGGTACCTAGCCTGAAGAGGGGCAAGCCATAGTTGGTGTTGCTGTTTTTAAATGCTCCTAGGTTCCCCAAAGGGCTGCAGGATGCTACTGAGGGAAGAAGCCTGGCCTCATACTCTGTCCAGGAGAGAGTAGAGGCTGGCTCAGTATTCTTGTCTCACAGTTGCTGTATCCTGGTAACAGGCTAATACTGTGCTGTCAGAATTACTTCATGGAGAAAAATCTAAGGAATCCTGAAATGGAGACTTAAAGTTGACAGGTGCACCCCTCCCCCATTCCAGCATTCTTTCCAAGTGAGGGATGGTGAAAAAGAATTCTTAGATCTTGCTCTTCTAGTTTCTGTGAGTTAATAATTTATCACTCATGCCGAGCTGCCCAGAGCTTTCTCAGTAGTATGATTTCACCTGAAGCTCTAGAAATTTGATAGAATGAAATGTAAGACTAATTAGCTTTGCTAATATCACATTTTGATCTCTGAAGTCATACAGTCACTGAGCCATGTGACTCCCATCTTCCCTTCCATTTCTGTGAGAACCATTCCCACAGGATCTATTTTTTCTCCCTAAATTTGCATCATCTGGAACCCGAGTCAGTGAGACCAATAGACCTTTCTGTAGCCGTGTTTTGTGTTAAGTTCTGCAGATCAAATACCAAGTCTTGCACATGCTTGACAAGTAAGTATACTGCTACTGAGCTATGTTCCTAGCCCTTTATGTGTTGAGACAGGGTCTTACCGGGTTGCTCAGCCTGGCCTTAAGCTTGTTATGTGTCCCAGGCTGGCTTCTAACCTGTGATACACCTGTGTCAGCCTCTTAAGTACAGGACTAGAATCAAGTGCCACTGTGCCTTGCTGGAACTCAGTTCCCAGGGACTAGGACCCAGGTGCCATTCATCTGATTGGCATGATTCTACAGTAGATACTTTGACACAGTGAATGGAGCCCAGATGCCCACCTTACCTTGTTTAGATCAGATATACCCTTCAGTGGTCCTTGTAGTGTGTCTGACTCCCTCTCTAGAAAACTCCTTCTGTATTTAGACAGTGCCTAAGTTTATGTAATGACTACTGTGGGCAAGGAACTGTAGGTGGCCCTTCACAAGGATTATCTGGAGGAGTTTCCTGGGCAACTTATGAGATTACTTTATCTTAAAGATAGGGAACCTGCAAAGGAGCTGAAGGGTTTGCAGGCCCTTAGGACGAACATCAATAGGAGGAGAGGACCTCGGCCCTATGAAGGTTCTGTGCCCCAGTGTAGGGGAATGCCAGGGCCAATAAGTGGGAGAGGGTGGGTTAGCAGGCATGGGGAGAGGGGAGGCAACAGGGGTTTGTTCTTGTTTTTATTTGTTTGTTTGTTTGTTTTTTGGAGGGGAAACTGGGAAAGGAGAAATCATATGACATGTAAATAAAGGAAACATCTAATAAAAAAAAAGTTAAAAGAAAAAAAAGATAGGGAAACTGAGAATGGGGAGGCAAAGCTTGCCAGATGAGCAGTGGAGTCCAGACTGTAAATCCCTCTAAGCTATTTATTCTTACTTGACAGTTTTGGTTTTGAGTTTGATTTCTCTGTGGGATGGGAAAAAAGCCTTTGCTCCCAGAGGCCTGCACAGAACAATACAGACTCAGTGTGTGATGTCCTTGGTTGCCCAGAGTGGACTTAAGAGGTAACACCCTCAAGTATGGAATCTGTGTGTGGTGTATGTTTTCTTTCCCCAAAACTGGAATAGAGCTTGGAACAGCAAATATTTAATCAGAGAAAATTTCTCTTGTTAAAACCTTGTTGGCTCGTTAAGCTTGGAGGCTATTGCCTAAAAATACTCAGCACTTACTGAAAGCTAAGTGTTGCTAAGTCACCCACAGAGCATAAAAGAGTCTTGGTTAGTGCTGGGAGTAGGGATTATTTGCCCATCTTTAGTTTGGATCACATTTTCAGCGCCACATACTCACTCTGTGATGCTCCTGGGGTGTCTGTGGCCACAGAAGGGCCGGACTTGAGTAAACAAGGGAGGAGTTTACTGGGAGTGGCCTCAGAGAAGTCTGTACCTGCCAGTGTTCAGAGGGAGAATAGAAGGAAGGAAAAGGGTAGGAGGGAAGGTGGAGAGGAGGGTAAAGGTGAACAATGGGCTGCTGTAGTTGGGGAACATGCCAGTGTGCACGTAATATGGTGTGTATGGGGGTTTGTGAGGTGGTGTACACAAAGTGGGAAAAGGCAGGTTTTGTAATCCAGCACTTCGGAGGCTGAGACAGGTGGATTACTGTTAGACCAAGGTTACCCTGGGTTAGACCAAGGTTATCCTGGGGTACAGGTGAGTCTTGAAATAAAAAAAGGAAGGGAGGAAAAGAGGAAACAAAGACAACAATTGGTATTATTGACAAGTAAGTCATGGGGTGGAAACAATGGTTTTGAGGTTAAGAGGATCTGTTACTCTCATAGAGACTGGATTATCGTTCCCGGCACTCATGGGGCAGCTGGCAGTTCCATGGTTTCTAATGCCTCTTCTTCACTCTGTTGACACTGCACACATGTGGAATGCAGACATACATGTGGCCAAAACACCGCCATACATAAAATACATCTTTTTTTTTTTAAAGAAACTATATAAATAAAATAGTCTAGTAAGTGATGTTGTCGAGTTTCTTCTTTATAAATATAGATTTTGCTTGTTACTAGTACTGTTCATATAGATGTGACTCCGTTTGGGGTGAGAGCTCTGAAACAGTCTTCTTGTTTGGGGGCCCATTCATACTCATAAAATTTTTTGCTACTCTACTAAGTACCTGAAAGATACAACTTACAGGAGAAATTAATCATTCTGGCTCATGGTTTCTGAGGATTTGTAGCCACATAGCTCAGCATTTCTGGGCCTGTTGTGGGAGTGTTCTCAGCCTGGTACAAGAAGTAGAGAAAAAGAACATACAGGAGAGGCCAGGCCAAGATATAGCAGAGGAGAGAATGTGAAAGATTGTTAAGAGTCAGAGGTGATAACTCCAAGGAAACAGCTTTTTCAGATACAGCAGAGCTGATGTACATTGAACTCGCAGACTCTGAGAGCACGCACAAGACCTGTGCCATCTTAATTCAGACAAAGCCCTAGTGTGGAGACAGGGAAGCAGAGACAAAAGCTCACCTCTTGCCAAGAAGACAGTAGAACTCACAGCTTCTGGGAGAGGGAACATCAGTTTTCCTTCATGGGGAAACACTGGCTCTGTTTACCACCTTATGCAGCAAGCCCAGTGCTCAGAGTAGTTGCCACACAAATGAAACTCTGCATTTGTTGTTTTGAGAGAAGAGATGATATATAGTTGAGTAGGTAGGGAAAGGGGCAAGGATCTGGGAGGAAATGGAGGAATGGGAAGAATACAATTAAAGTGTATGAATTTCTCAAAAGTAAATAAACAAAAATGCAGTCCAGAGATACACCCCCACTCACCTCCTTGCTCCACCTATGCTCCATCTCACTTTTAATTATCTTTAAAGTATCTTTTCAGAATGTCCCACTAATAGCATTGTATTAAGAATCCACCAAAGGATTGATTGATCATTGCATCAGAGTCCTCATGAGCTGAAGCTCACCATCACACACGCATGCATGAAGGGAGATGCTTCACTACCACGCTGGGTGTTTCTAATCAAGTCAGCAGTCAGGAGTCACCATCACACCACGGCTTCATCATATGAAGATTTGAACACAGATGGATGCTCACTCATATTTCAACCCAGCTTAAAAAATAACAAAAAACAGACTCCTTTAGAAAGCACTCCCATGGCCTGTCTCATCTCATCCATGTGGGTGCTTCCTGTGTCTTTGTGTCCACTTTTCATTGTTACTCTAAAGTAGTGACTGGGTGTTCTCATTGGGATGGCTCAGAGTGATGGTCCTGAGTGCCTCAGTTATATTTGTGAAGGAAATCAGACCGTGCTGTCTCTGCCTCAGTGCTCTGACCTTTGCTGTTTGTATTTCCTGTCTATTCAAACAGCAGTGTGTTCACGAAGGACTCTTCCTCTCTGGTGCTCACAGACTCTTTCATTCTCTCTCCCTCTCTCCTTTCCCCCACCATCTTCTCCTTCCTATCCTACTTCTCCTACCTACCTCTCTCTGGAGAGACTGAGAGACTGAGAGACTGGAAAAATGCATCTTCTGAGTGTTGGGATTGTAGGTATATATCACCTTACCTAGTTTTTTTTTTAAAGATTTATTTATTTATTATTATATGTAAGTACACTATAGCTGTCTTCAGACACTCCAGAAGAGGGTATCAGATCTCGTTATGGATGGCTGTGAGCCACCATATGGTTGCTGGGATTTGAACTGAGGATCTTCGGAAGAGCAGTCGGTTCTCTTAACCACTGCCATCTCTCCAGCCGCCCCCCTTACTTAGTTTTTTTATTTGATGTTTAGGATTGAGCCCAAGGACTTGGTGTATGCTAGATAAGTATGTAACTCTACCAATTGAGCCAAGTCCACAGCCCTAAATCTTTTTAAAAAACATTGTATATATAGAATGTGTATAGTACTACATGTGTGTATATGTGTATATATGTGTTGTATACATGTGTGTATATACATTCTTATTTGTGAATGAATAAAAATCCCCCCACCAACTAAGTCGATGACTCTTCAGTAGAAAAGAGTGACATTTGGGGTGGTTATGTAGGCAGTTTCTCACTTTTTATTTTATATATTATATATTTCAAGAAGTATACAGCTGCATACTATAAATGCAATAGAAATTGATATTGAAAGTCCCTGGAGTAAATAAAGATAGAACAGTGCATTTATAGGGACACTATCTTTGAAAAGGGGTTTAAAGAAAACTAAGAAAATGTCTTTATGCTTTAAAGCTTAGAAGAGGGCATCAGATCCACTGGAACTGGAATTACATATCCTTGTGAGCCATCATTTAGGTTCTGGGAGTTGGACCATGGTCCTGAAGAGCAACCGTTTAGCGACCAGTGAGCTATCTTTCTAGCTAGAAACTCTTTAGAGGACAGGTCTTTATTGTTCGGCCTCGGTGCTGTTTTGCACATGGCTGTTTTTACCATGCATTTTGTCTAAGACTGAACACTCACAGGCAGTTCCTCTCCAGACTAGTCCTAACAGCTAACTTTTACATCTTCTTTCTCAGATTCCCTTTTTTGAAGACTTCTGTAAAGGGACTAAAGCCGGTGACACCTGTGAGAACCTGGTGGGGTATTCTGCGGTGTACAGAGTCTGCTTTGGAATGGCTTGTTTTTTCGCTGTGTTTTGCCTGCTGACCTTAAAAGTCAACAACAGCAAAAGTTGCCGGGCCTACATTCACAATGGGTAAGTCTCCAGTTCTTCCAGGGGTGTCGAGGATCTGCTTGTCCACACTGACATTCTGCTACTTAACATTCGACACTGAATTGAGGAGGATGGGCTGCATGTCACTGGTAGCCTAAGAGCAGCAGTACCTGGTGTCGTAATAAGAAATTCAGTATGCACAGAGAGTTTATTGTTTCTACTAAGGTCTTCCCTTGTCATTTCCATCCTACCATGAAGTAGAGTTTTATACAATCAGACGCCAGTCCAAGTAGGCGTCATTATGGGAAAAGCCATTCTGTGGCACTCCATCACTTCCCCTTGATGTAGAAAGAACACTTCAAACGACAGAAACGTGAGCTAGCATGATACCTTCCAAGAGACCTTTTGTCCGTCTTTGAGTATCATTTGAATATCTTTCCTTTCTTTCTCTTCCCAGCTTTTGGTTCTTTAAATTGCTGCTGTTAGGGGCCATGTGCTCAGGAGCATTCTTCATTCCAGATCAGGAGACCTTTCTGAAAGGTACAGATTGGGTATTTTGGGCTACCAAATTGCTTTGTTTTTCCACATTTTGTAAAAGTCTTTAAAAACGTGGTATAGTGTCTTTGTTATTTTGAACTATTGATTTTTTTATGAGTTAAAGAATGTCCAGGTGTTGGGGATTTAGCTCAGCAGTAGTGTACTTGCTTAGCAAGTGCTGTGTACTGGGTTTGGCCCCAACAGTTTTATGGGAGCTTTGTAAAGCAGCTTTATCTGCCTGCATTTCCCTCCCTCTCCCCTTCCCTCCCTACTCTACAAGAAGCCCATAAGAAGGCTCTGTTCCTCTGTTGGCCAAACAATTAGAATGATAAGCTTACTGTCTTGAATAAAGAAGGTCTTTAATATTTGCTTGAAAACAGATCCAGCACATCAGAATACCTCTGCCATGGAGGAGTCTCATTCTCTCTGCGTATGAAACAGACCTGGCAGCTGTCATAACAGTTGTTAGTTGTGAAAACTGGACAAGGCACATCCTCCAGTCTGTGTCTAAACTCACTGTATGTGAAGTTATACAACATTTGAGTTACAGTTCTTACTGATGCATAATACAGAACCATTAATCATATCCAAAGCAGGGTTCCTTCCTAGGGCAAGAACGGGGTGCCCTATTCTGAGCTCAGGTAAGAATGGAGATGGGATTTACATTAAAGAGGGTCAAAACACTCCGTTCAACCCAAGTATATTGACCTTTCTAGTGGAGATGAGGATCATTGGTACCAGCCATGCTTCATCAGATACATCCTCAGGGCTGTATCAGTTTTTCATATACTTTAAAAAAATGGTTTATCTAAGTCTAAGTCTTCCTTTTATCTATAACACTGTTAACTAGTTTTTATTCATTACAGAGATACTTTCATGTCTATTTTAGCATATTGGAACTATTTTATCTAGAGAGAGGGGTGACCTAAGAGTCCTTAGATCAACTCTAGCTCTATCTTTTTATAAATAGCTTGCAACCCACATGGTATGGTTCATCTAACACTTTATGGCCAAGCAAAAAAAAAAAAGCCTTGAGCCCTTGACACTTCATTTCCATACTGGATAGTCAAGGCTTATTGTCCAATAAGATTTAAACTATTGATTTTTCTAGCAGTATTTCTTTTTGCTTGTGAATTGGGCCACTGTGGATTGTGTGAACTCCTGCATCTACTGAGACAGCTATTAGTTCAGCATGAGGTTCAGCTTGGATGCTCCAGAGCCAGACTCTGATGTCCCAGTCCCAGCTGTGCCCTTTATGTCAGGAGAGGCTTTGCCAAATGTCTTAGTACTGCTCTTTCTGTTGACATAATAAAATACAAAGACACACACAACTTAAAGGAGAAAGGGTTCATTCTAGAGCGTAGTTCATGGTGGGGAAGTCAAGGCAACTGGAGTTTGAAGCAACTGGTCACATGCCTAGGAAAAAGAGCAATGAACATCTGTTTGCTGTTCAGATCACTGTCTCTAGTTTATAGTCTAGGCACCTCTGCCCATGGAATGGGCCTGACAGTTAAGATGGATCGTCCAATATCAATTAACATAATCAAGATAATTTCCTATAAGCATGCCTAGAGGCCCATTTCTCTAGTGAATCTAGATTCTGTCAGAGACACTAGCCATCATACCAACTCATACAGATTGCAGGTTCATCTGTTTATCGAGTGTGTATGAGATTAGCATCTACGTTGTATGGTTGTATGGGAATGAAGTGTATTAGAGGAATGATAAACACAAATAAAAAGTGTTCTTTTCTTTAGAGTTTAATGCACATGGTGCTCACCTCTCTTCCTTTGGGTGATGTTCTTTTGCAGTTTGGCGATATGTGGGAGCTGTAGGGAGCTTCCTCTTCATTTGTATCCAGCTCCTCCTGATTGTGGAGTTTGCACATAAATGGAACAAGAACTGGTATGTGTTTTTGTGGAAAGCTCTCACTCACTGAGTTGAAACTGCCTACCACCGACAAAGGCTCTGCTCTGGATTACACTCTGTGTGGGCCTTTCCATTTTTTCCACTTTGATACTGTTTTCTGTCCTGCTTTGCCTTATGTGCCTGGCCGGGTGGACCATGTGTGACTGGCTGGCTGTGTGGACCCTGTGTGACTGACTTGACTGTGGGTCAAGTATGTCTGTACCTTGGACATGCATTGTCTAGGTTCTACTCCTACAAGGTTAAAAAGCAAAACAAGCACAAATGACACAATGCTTTGGAGCAGGAGATCTTCTGTGAAGAGTCTGGGATGAAATAGTTCTCTTCTTGAAAAAAAAAAAAAAGGCTTGTCTCTACTTTCTAAAACATACTGGATCCCTTCATTGGGAAAACTTGCATCTTGCTGTAGGAAGCTGTCTTGCCTGTAAAATGGTAGACTCTTAGTGCCTTCGAAACAAAATTCACATCTCAGGCCGAGAGGAAAGTGCCTATCAATAACAACCATCCAGCCCTTCTGCTAAGGCCATGTTGACATTGAGGTGCTGAGCAACGTGCTTCATTGCCCTGGTTTGTTTGCTTGTCTGTCTATCTGTCTGTCTGTTTGTTTGTTTGGTGGTGTTGGTGATCTATCTGGGTCTCTTGGACATCAGGCAAATGTTTACCACTGAGCTGACTTTATTTTTCAAATAATTCTCTTTTATACCCAGTAAAAGTATTGCTTTATGTCGTCTGTCTGTCTGTCTGTCTGTGTCTGTCTCTGCAGTTCAGGCTCATTGTGAATTAACGATCTTCTCTTCTCTGCCTCCTGAATACTAGAATTCTAGATATAATATAAACTGTGGCTGCTATTTTACAGATTTTTCTAGGTATCATTTTATACTATATTTTGGCAAAAACCAAACAACTCACAATAATGCCATATGAGTGTGCTTTTTATTATGTTGAGTAACATGAAATACATTGTCCAAACTTTCTCGGTACTTTCTATTTTTAATATATTCTTCAGCTTGAACATTGCTTTGCTCTTTTTTCTTAAAGATAATAATGAGATGACATGGTAGCTGTGGGGACACATCAGTGAAAACAGTGTAGTGACAGCTGTTTTATTATTTTGTGAATATTAGATTAAGTACAGCCAAGTAGGACCAGATTTTAAGTGTTGGGGCTGGAGATATGGCTCAGTGGTTCCTAGTGCTTGGTGCTCTTATGGAAGACCCAAGTTTGGTTCCTAGCACTCATATTAGACAGCTAACACCTTCAGCTCTAGCAGATTATTGGATTTGCTCTTGTAGAGGTGTTGTGTGTGCGTGTACACACATACACCTCCTACCCCACACACACATGCAAATAAATCTGTAAAAAATGTTTACACCACTTTGGTCACACAGATAATGTTACTGGTATACTTTGCTGTTTTACCTGTAATTATAGGTTTTCAGATTGACTCGTGTCCTTGTAAGAGATATTGCTTGCTCTCTACATTTTGAGTCATCTTTTAAAATTGTGCTGTCATCTCTTCTATAGGTCAAGTTTTAAGGTAGTAGAGTTTTCTTAAAGATCAGGTAAGGGCCGCTGTAGTTTTATTTGGCCCTATGTTCTTGTTTGTGCAGAAGAATCCACAATAAGTTGAAAATGCATTGCAACTGATGAGTAACTCTTTCTCTAGCAACTCTTAGTGCTGCATGCCATCAGAGTGACTGATAAATTAGACAAAATCAAGGTGCCCAGTAAAAGTTCTGCAGGTTATATTTATGCCATGTATTTTATGGTTCCTGCCTTACACTGCACATCCCCTGGGCCTGTTTGTGTTTCTCCCTCCTTCAGTCTAATTGATTCTTGAGTGAGTTTTTCTGGTACTAATTATTAATGCCAAAGTTTACTGGGCCCTTTAGAAGGGTTTAGTCACTTCAAAAACTTTGTAGTTCCTTAGGAGCCTTGCAGCTGAACTTGAGAGATGATGGTGCAGCAGCCGAGAACATTCACTTGCTCTTCCCGGGGACTCCTGTTCAGTTCCCATTACCTGTAGGCAGCAGCTTGCAGCTGCTGATGCCACCTGCTCCTCTAGCTCCAAGGGAATCCTACGCTCCCTTCTGGGCTCCATGGCACTTGCACACATGTGGCATATATTCATGCATGTATATACATACACAGAAACACATCATTAAAAAGGGATTTGTAGCCAATAATGTTGTTTTGAGGCTAGAATCCCCACAGAAACCTTTTGCTAACACAGAGTTGGCTTGTCAGCCTAAAACTAATACAAACTGGGGATATTCACTGACATTGTTTTCTCTCTCTTAACTGTTTTGCCGCCCCCCCTTCAAGACCAACAGTATCTTTTTTGTCATATTCCTTAAAATTTATAAAATATTATAACAATACAAATAAGTATTATAAAAGTTGTTTGAAATAAAACAACAATCAATTTAACAGTCTTATGTAGATGCTCGTCTACAGCAATAGTGAAAATACATTTTTCTCAATATAAATTTTAAATAACTCCAAACATATTAGCTGTATACTTCAAAATAATGCATCACTACTGGTATTTTTCTAAATGTACATAAATATATAAAGTCTTTGTGTTTGTTTTGTATTTAGTAGAGTTTAAAATCTTGGCTGTTACTGTGGTACAAGCCCAAAATAAGAACAATTTTTAGACATTGGATTTCATTGTAATAAGGCTATACTTCAATGACCCTCACATCACCAAAGGATTTTACCTCCATCGTAGCTAAGCTGAGAGTTGATAGTTCTGCTGCACCAAAAACTGAATTGTAGGCTTGATTTTTGGATACAGACTTCCTGCTATGGTCAAAGCTATTTGACTTGAGTGAGTGAGTTTATTCTCAGGCCACAGAGAACAGGTTACATTCATTAAAGAAATGGTGTAGGTATTAAGATGGTCTGTCCATAAAGTCATTCACCAACTGATTCAATGAACAATGGTTCTGCTTGGAGGGTGGCACAGACATTGAGTGAGGGTAAGAATTTGGTTCATTAGCTGTGATAATTTGGAAAAGCATTCATCTCAAAGAAAGAGTAACTTATAAAGTCCTCTTCAAACTTGATACAAGACTTACAAATATCAGGTAAAACATTCAATCTCACTCTTTGTTGTTCTCTTACAAGCAACCTCCCTAGTTAATTGTCTATGTTTCTTTTGGGTATATAAACACTTTTGAAATATATAAGCTGTTCTGAAAACCATAATATAGTGTAAAGACATGAAATAAACAATACTACTAATAGAGAGGCTGAGACAGGAGAAGCAAGATTTCAAGACCCTTATGTTGTACACAGCAAGACACTGTCACAAACAAGCTGAAAGTGTAAATAGATTGTACAATGTTAGACCCATTTCTCCAATTACCAAATTAGAGAGACCATTGGATGACAATCAACAAATTTCTAATTCCTCATATTATTGGATTTCAATCGATTAGGATATGTTGGTAATATTAATTTTCATAGTAATATATTAAGAAAAAGTGTCACATTCCTATTGTTTTTGTTGTAAGAGGTGGAATTAGGTTTGTGTGGATGATTTGTTGAAGGATTACTTTATTGTTTCTTCTGGGGTGTAGTTTTGCTCCTTATGTTGATGTTTTCCATCTATCATCCTTTGTAGGGCTGGATTTGTGGAAAGATATTGTGTAAATATTTTGTTTTGTCATGGAATATCTTGTTTTCTCCATCTATGGTAATTGAGAGTTTTGCTGGGTACAGTAGCCTGGGCCGTCATTTGTGTTCTCATAGGGTCTGTATGACATCTGCCCAGGATCTTCTAGCTTTCTTAGTCTCTGGTGAGAAGTCTGGTGTAATTCTGATAGGCCTGCCTTTATAGGTTACTTGATCTTTTTCCCTTACTGCTTTTAAAATTCTTTCTTTGTTTAGTGCATTTGGTGTTTTTATTATTATGTGTCGGGAGGAATTTCTTTTCTGGTCCAGTCTATTTGGAGTTCTGTAGGCTTCTTGTATGTTCATGGACATCTCTTTCTTTAGGTTAGGGAAGTTTTCTTCTATAATTTTGTTGAAGATATTTGCTGGCCCATTACATTGGGAGTCTTCACTCTCTTCTATACCTATTATCCTTAGGTTTGGTCTTCTCATTGTGTCCTGGATTTCCTGGATGTTTTGGGTTAGGAGTTTTTTGTTTTTTGCATTTTCTTTGACTGTTGTGTCAATGTTTTCTATGGTGTCTTCTGCCCCTGAGATTCTCTCTTCTATCTCTTGTATTCTGTTGGTGATGTTTGCATCTATGATTCCTGATTTCTTTAGGTTTTGTATGGCCAGGGTTGTTTCTCTTTCTGTTTTCTTTATTGTTTCCATTTCCATTTTTAGATTCTGGATGGTTTTGCTCATTTCCTTCACCTGTTTGATTGTGTTTTCCTGTAGTTCTTTAAGGGATTTTTGTGTTTGCTCTTGAAGGGCTTCTAGCTGTTTACCTGTGTTCTCTTATATTTTTTTGAGGGTGCTATTTATGTCTTTCTTAAAGTCCTGTATCATCATCATGAGAAGTGATTTTATATCTGAATCTTGCTTTTCCAGTGTAATGGTGTGTCCAGGACTTGCTTTGGTGGGAGAAGTAGGTTCTGATCATGCCAAGTGATCTTGGTTTGTGTTGTTTATTTTCTTATGCTTGCCCCCCTGCCATCTGGATATCCCTAGTGCTACCTGCCCTTGCTAAATCTGACTGGAGCCTGTCTTTCCTGTGATCCTGGTTGTGTCAGAACTCAGAGTCAAGCTGGTTTGTGATCCTGTGATTCTGGGATCCTGTGATCCTGGGCTTGTTAGGTCACCTGGGAGTGGAACTTCCTCTAGGTGTTGTGGGACTGGCTGCAGAGCTTGTGTCCAAGGTCTACTCTGGACACCAGACCAGACAGACAGGAAGGAACCCGAGTCACTGGGCTGGTAGAGTTCCTGTGTGCCTGGTCCCACTGGTCCCCTTCCTAAGTGCCTGGTCCCACTGGTCCCCGAGTTATTTCTTTATAGCATTCTCAGTCTCTCTTTCTCAGGCACCATCCTACACAATCCTGTAATGCAGGGGACAGGCCCTGGCCTGCTTGGCAAAGCTGATAGTGTCACAGTGTCGAAGTAGATAAGTAGATACTCAACACAGAAGCATGCAGTCATATAAAGAGCTCGTTCCTGTCAAATATGCTGCAAAGCATGCAGGGAGCAGGCTGTCCTGTGGGAGGACCTGCTCAGACTCAAGCTTGCTGGCTTGTGTAAGGAACAGAGGGACATCTCTGAGGCCCAGATCATAGTGCCTGTGAGGGCTAGTGGAAAGGCTTCCCCTACCCCCAGGGCATTGCTCTGCTAGGCCAGTACTTTACCACTCGGTTGCATTTCTAGACTTGGAGTTTTGGTTTTGAAGTGACATGTTGGGAAAGAAGAGTTTTGAAGGGAAGAATGTAACCGAATTTTTCTTAATTTAAAAAAAGATTAGAGCCGGGCAGTGGTGGCACACGCCTTTAATCCCAGCACTTGGGAGGCAGAGGCAGGTGGATTTCTGAGTTTGAGGCCAGCCTGGTCTACAGAGTGAGTTCCAGGACAGCCAGGGCTATAACAGAGAAACCTTGCCTTGAAAAAACAAACAAACAAACAAAAGATTAGAGAGGACCATGAATGCACACTGAGGAGGCCACTGTGAGGTGCTCTCAAGGGAAGGGTAGAGCTTGGAGCTGGTTTGCAACAGTGTACAGATTCTGGTATAATTTGAACAGGGTTCAAGTCTGGATTGGGTCTGGAGGTGAAGCGAAGGTGTGGAGGTGGGAAGAGAGAGCACCCGTGGGCCTCCTGGTTTCCATTTCTGCCCCATTGTTCTCTCAATAGTAAGAGTGTGGTTCCCATTTTCTGAGGGTAGAAGAGAGGGCTGAACATGGAGCCACCTTGAAGTGCCAAGGTTAGCATGTCAGTCTGACTTCCAAGTGGAGAAGGATGAGGAAGATGAGTCTGGAACTCAGGGGAGAGGCTAGGGCCCAATACTTAACTTGTACTACCAATGTAGTCCAAACTCCCTCACCTGCTAAGACCAACTCACACACCAAAGGTGAGCTTGCCAGGCCTGTCCCTCCCAAAGTCACTGCTGACATTGGGTGTGTGCTGCACATTGTCTCCTTGTTGATGATCGCATTTTGTCTCCCAAAGTCTTTCTTCCTCATTTCCTCTGTGTGCCTCTCACTTGGGATGATTCTGAGGTCATCAGAGTGCCTGGCTTGGTGTCAGGAGTCTGATGGTCATTATCTCCTTGGCCTTTCCATCCTGTTTTCTCTGTCTCTGCAAGAGTAACCTTTCCATCGGGAAAGCATCTCGGTTGTGTTGCTTGAACACTTT